>QVRM01002090.1:0-10000 GCA_003439945.1 Dermanyssus gallinae
GACATGTATTGCTATTTTTTACCCTAAAAAGTATATATGTAGTTACAAAGAATTGCTCATCGGGCACGATTGCTTATATAAACTGTAGTAAGAAATATTTCAGTTACTTATTTAGGCTTAATCTACGCTAGATACGTACAAGTTGAGAGCCAGAATCACGCTGGAGCCACACACGGTTTTCTCTGAGTAAGTTACCAATGCTGTTAACGCCACATTTCGAGGGCATTATTCCAGCGGGTCCCACTCCATTCAAGGTGTATGCCAGGTGGCGACTTCTCAGTTTATGAGAAGTATAGGTCATATCTATATCATATATATATATATATATATATATATCCCCCTCATATCCTTTAATTTGCTTCTTAAATATGTCAGTTTACCTCCGTCGAACCGTTAAAATAACGACCTAGATGGCGTTGCGTCGTCACATTAGTTCTTTGTGTACATCATTCTAGAGATTTGAATTCAATACATTCAACGTTAAAAGAGTAAAAAATGAGACATAAATGTCTTTCCAATAGTCTTAATTTTTCAAATGCCAGCAAGTATTCCGTTAAATAACGTGCATCTGTTGTTCTGCACCGCCGGCATTGTTGCTCACATGATAAACGGTTGCCAGCTCTGCTCCCCAAATCCGAGAAAAAGCACTTGCAGCCAGACCACCCCCCACTAAAAAATTGACACATTTCAGTGGCGCACTTCTGCGCTTGGTGTCATTGTACACTGTTACAGGCATTTGGACTTTAGCTATTTCTAGAATATTATGTAATCCATAAATATCAGAAAAAAAATTTGGAGTGTCTAGTATTCATCATTGGATGGGTAGGCGGCTAGTCGTTAGAGTATCGCTAGGAACAGTTGATTCCTCTACCAGCGGGTCTCTGTGAGCGAGTGTAAGCGCAACTTGTTAGCTTTGGCCAACACCGTTATGCTGCCCACCTAGTGACGGATCATCGAGGGCGATCTTATGGTCGAACTGATGTCCTTCTCAGCATAAAGAAAAGTAATTTTTTCATCTCGTCTTTTTGCATCCTTTCTCTGTTTCATCCACCCTCCGCTTTTCTATCTCTTTCATGTGCAGTAATTTCGCTTGTCGACGAGTTGTTGGCCCGAATATTTACCGCGGCATTTTGCGCGCTGAATACCCCTGCGATGTCGAGTACCACTGAAGAGGTTTGTTTGCTGCTCCCTCACCGCATTCCGGGGATGATGGTGAAGACGATGTCAATGGTGATGACGATGATGCTATTGATGCTGTCTATGACGTCTACTTATGATGATATGATGATGATGATAATGTGACGTGGCGCTACGGTATATAGGCATACAGTCGTAGAGCTTTTGCTTGTGGGTCAAACACGATTTGAGCAGCAGCAGCCAAGAACAACAACAACAACAACAGCAAGCAGCAGCAGCAACAGCAGCCAAGAACAACAACAACAACAACAACAGCAGCAGCAGCAGTAACAGCAGCCAAGAACAACAACAGCAGCAGCAACAACAATAGCAACAACAACCGCAGCAGCAACAACAACAATAACAACAACAATAACAACCGCAGCAACAGCAGCAGCAAGAGATAGGAACAACATGAGCAGTAGTTGGCGCCTGCAATGGATTGCAGCTATCGGCAGACGACTCAGCCGGCAGCTTGCAATAGAGATGTACGAGTAGATGGTGGTAGACAGGCCAGCAGGTGTGAGGGGAAGCACGGCGTGCGTGGCAAAGTTCAGCACGTCGTGATCATCAGATGGGTTGGAAGCTTGAACGCACGCACCGATAAGCACCGAACACACCTTCATGACCCCCGCCGATGCTGTTGATTTCAATGATGCTCCTGCTGCTGCTGCGAATGATGATAGTGCTGGCCGTGGAGGTGATGACATGATCTCTGTGGCCCGTCGGCGAGTGCCGAATGGAGTGGGTGGCCCGCTCAACCACGCCCGACCCCCGGCTTCGGTCGTTCGCGGTGCCCGTGGTTGGTTGTTGAGGTGGGGGGGGGGGGGGGGGGTAAGTGTTTGCCTCCAGGGCCATCGGAGGTGCCCGGCCATAGTGAGGGAATTCGCGGTGTGGTGGTGGTGGTGGTGGGATCACGATGACGATGCCTAAGGCAGCGTTGCTACCGTATGCTGGCCGTGCCACTACAAACTCAAGCACGCTTTACGGTGAACTCGGTTTCTTCTTCTTCTTCGTCGTCCTCTTCTCGTTTTCCACCTTGTTTCATGCTCCACGCCTTCTCTTCCGTCATGCTAAGTGAAGCGTCTGCAGTAACAACAACAGCAACAGTAAAAACAACAACAACACCACCAACTTCACCACCACCAACAACAGCTTTTACCACAACAACGGTATCAACTATAACGACAGAGCAGCAGTAACAGCAACAAAGCAATACCAGCACAACAGCAACAGCAACAATAATAACAACAACAACAACAACAACAGCAACAACAACAACAACAGCAACAATAACAACAACAACAACAACAACAACAATAACAACAACAATAACAACAACGTGCGTTTGGTGAAGCTGCAGCGGTAGTTCTGCGGCTGCGGTGCGCCTGTCGTCGTCGAGAACTTGTCCTCCTCGCTGATTTGCTGGCCCCGCCAGTTTCGTTCCGCCTGAGTCCCTCATGGGCCGCAACCGACGAGCAAGCTTTCCCATTCGTCCATTACCAACGGGAATGACGCATGCATCTCCTCTGCTAACCTTGTTGTTGCTGCTGCTGCTGCTGCTGCTACTGCGAAGAGCGATTAATAATCGTGCCCTACATGTCGAGAGTCGTCGATACCTCAACGCTCATTAACACATTTGCATTTGTTGCTCGACCGCTTGCTTGTTCGGCCATGTGCAATTTCTCTCTCCCGCGAAGTTACGAAGTTGGCAGTGTGAAGAAGTTAACGGGGCTATAAAGGAGCACAGCGGAATTGAAAGTGGTTCAAGCTCTTGAATATTTGTTATGGTGACGATGCCAATCGGTACTCATGGTGCAATCTGCGCCTGTGCGGGGTAACAACTGCTGGTGTTCTAACACCAGCGCAGTCTAGCTTAACTTGAATGAGCACCGAATGGAATGATTCACCGAAATGGATTTACCCAGGCTATTTCTGTAAATACGGAATTAATGCTAATAATTCGTTTACTTTGTAAAGAAGGAGAAAGATCCATACACTATTCATTCAGGCATTTTCATTCGATACATTGTTACACGCAGGAGACGGCCACTATGAGTGGAACAATGCAAACTTACAGACGAACTTGAGTTGTTGAATTCGGGTCATGATACTGAGGGTTCTGTTTGGCTAACGGAACGTAGCATTAACAAAATGATTAAACAGCGTTTCAGTTTGGTGGACATGATCTAGTAATTGTCCAAAAAATATAAACTAGTCTTGTTTAATAGACTTAATACTTGGCTTCGAATTATTGGTTTTGTTGCCCATTACCTATTTTAGCGCATTTAAAAATTTAATTAGACTTTGAGTGCGTATAGGAACTAGTCTCTTTTTTATTTTAGATAAACATAACCGGTAACTTCGTAGCTTTTAGTTCACTGTTTATTGTACAACTATTATTTGCGCCATTTGCAAGTTGATTTGGCATAACATATAATTCGATGACTAGTAGTTTTATTTCACTACCGCCGTCGTGTCGCGCGGCAGCCGCAGCGCGTCGTCACACAGTCATTTTACATGCACTTAATCTGGACATCCCGCTGAAAAATCGTAATTCCTCCGCAACCACAGCCCGCATTGCCATAATTTGGTACCAAAATGATCGTCATGAGATGTGTTTACTGAATGTGTTAAGCTCTGTGAGTAATCGTAAGGTAATGATTTTGAGGTATTTGGCGTGAAAGCTAATAAAAACTTAATTTTTTTGCGAATTCTCTTCTAAGCGACCATGCCGTATTTTCTGACCGGCGTAACATGTTCTTCGAAAGAAGCAGAACGGTGTGCTTAGTTTCTGTATATAATGGACTAGTTATCTCGCCATTGCACATTTGGTGCTCCTATGTCGGGCAAACACACCAGTGTCACAAATTGTAGTAGTGTCACTCTCTAACTTAAACGAGTTGTACAGTTCCTTATATCGCTTCCGAAATATTTCGGATACACCCTGTATATATATATATATATACTATATATATATACAAATAAACGACGCTACACCTTTTTCGTTTTGATCGACCTATATCTGTATGACTTAGTTTTCATTTTACCTAAGCCTGTAGCTAAAACAGGGACCAAGGTCAAACGACGACTACCTCATATGCTTCACGAGTAAGGCGACTCCAATCGAATATGGCCAACAGTCTTAAACACAAAGGTATGAAAGCAGGTTTCGACTAAGCTAAATTGTTTTCACCAGTTGAGTTGCAACTACTGATCGAAGGTTGAAACTCGAGGCCTTCAACGTTTATTTTAAAAAATCATAATAACCTGTGTCTGGCATTTTTTTTGCTAAAAAAGGCAAAATTACGGCAGGTAAATTTTAAAATACGTTTAGTCTAATGCGGTGTTGTTCATTACTAGATAGAGTTAAAACAACATATGTAGAAGCATACTCAGGTTGCCGCGCAATGCATCAACAAGCACTAAAAATGTGCCGAGAGAACGACATCATGCATAAATTAGTTTCGAATAGGTTTTTTAAAGGTAAACGGTGTGAACTAGTGATCTGAATATCAAGAAAATGCAACATTAGTTTTGTTTCTAAGAAGCTTACCTATACTGTGGACCTGCTCGAAAAACAAAATTGTTAAAATGCTGCCTTGCCGGAAAATTGAGCCTTGTTTCCAAACTTGCATGGCGCGGCTATCACCCTATCACCAGCATATACACATATGCTCAAAAGAATACTGTTTAAAAATAGACGACTGTACATGAAAACTGGTGCATGGCTAACATATATATATATATATATATATATATATATATATATATATCTGTATACATGATAGTTAGTGTACAGTGCTCCTACGAAACTTGACACTTGCTCTAATGCACGGAAAATGACACTCATTAAATCTGCTTCATATTTAAACCTGTATAGGTTTCAGGACTATACCATTGCGCTTGAGGAGCTTTTGAAGCATATCCTGTCCTCTTTTTTCTGAAAAATAATAATATACCCAATGTGAGAAGGCCACTTATATCCGCGTTTTCAACTCACTGTTGTTGCCGACACAGTTGTACTGAGTACCCTAGGATGAGATGTGTGGTTGCTAACTAATTAGCAACATTGTGTCCGTACCGCCGTAAGGGTGAGAGACACAATCGTGGGGCCATACCATGCTAGCAGGGCCACTGCACAAACGCGCCAACTTCGCAGTGGCTATGACATAACCGATAGAGCAATCGTAATCCGCACAATAGTAATTTATGTGGCTTAGGTTTGGGCAGGACAGTCATGGTCATGACCACGACGACGACGATGGAAACCCCCGAGAACCTCGAGAACCCGCGCTCTGTTGGTTTGGCCAGCTTGCCTTCGCTGCTGGCTGACTCGGCAATGGCTTCGCCGTGACGTCGGCACGGTGCCTCCGATTACCTCGTAAGCAAACGATTGTATATATATATGCCTACCTACCTATCTTCGTTTATCTGCCCGCCCGCCCGTCCTCCGCCAAACTATTATAGCGTACTGCTTGCGTCCTGTTACACCACGGACTGAGAAGGATATAGGCAGAAATAGGCGAGCAGCCAGCGCAAAGAGGTCTCCGAGGCACCGACCGATCGACGAATTGGAACGCGCCATCAGTTTCGGATTAGCCAGCCTTACAGACAGAGAGAGAGACGACGGAAGATGGTGCAAGGGCCCGCGAAGTTACCCGCTTACTTACTGAGCCGGCGTAGTGGACAGATGGCTGTCCTTGGACGTGGTTTGATGAAGTGGCATCGACATGTGGTGCGCCACCACGAGTAATGGCAATCCTTTTTCCACCCTATAAGGGAGCACATTACGCAACATAAGCCCTAGAAAACCGCCGCATCCTCATCTCCTTCTTCTTCTTCTTCTTCTCTATTTCTCCTTTGAGCCAAACAAGACGACATCCGACGGCACCAGGCGGCAACACAGCAGCGAAACTATTTCGTGATATAACGTCGTGGCTTTATGTACGAATAAATAGGCGAACTAAGAGTGGTAAGCCAATGTACGCTACACAGATAATTTAAATGCCGGTTGGGATTGCCGTTGTTACGGCTACGGTGTTGTCGTGACTGTTGTTGTTGTTGTTGTCGTTAATACTGCTGCTATTTTTGTTTATCTTCATAGACGGAGCGCACAACGTACATAAACAAATAATACAGCGTAACATGAATACATATTTAGCATGCAGATCCCAACTTTTTCGGGCTGACTCTCAACTAAGATTAATTAGCTTGCTGTAAGGTCGTCGTGTGCTAGAAATCACTTGCTATAAGGTCATCACCGGTATTGCTTTTTCAATTGCTTCATAAGCATGCAGATCTTAACAAATCAAAGCTTCCTCTGCTTCAAGCCTCTTCGGCGGAGCGCTTACGTTCTTCAGAGAGTGATACGTCGATGAGAAATCGCATGTGTAGGTATAACGGTATGGTTTAAATTAAGCCTGACACGCTACGCTTTGCGTTGACCTCGTCGAGCCAACGAATGTATTGTATTGCAATGCATTGCAAACAACAAGTTACAGGTGACATCTAGACTAACATTCGTTGGGACACGCCAGCAGCAAAGCACTTTTGTTACCACAACAACACCACCAATGGCTGCAGCCTCTATCTCTGGCCCAGAGCCAGCCGTGGCAGGCTAGGGCAGCTGGCCCATGCTTGTGAGAGGCATCTGTGTGAGGAGTATCTGGGTGTGTCTAGATGAAGTCGGACGCAGAGCCCTTCTACCTAACGGATAAGGGAGGCACCACCAGATAAACGGGGACCGGTCGGAACGAGAGACATAGTGTGTTTTTCGACAAAAACCGACGAAACGCCGAAAAGCCGAACGCAACAGTATACACGGTGGGGTGCGGAGTGGGTTGGCGGGGGAGCACGCTACACCGGCCTGCACTTAGCGGCCTCCAAGTACGACGTACTGACGGTACGACCTGCTGCTGCGGCGGCGGCGGCAGCGGTGACGACAGCGCTGCGGCTGCTGCCGCTGCTGCTGTGTTGCCATCGTCCCGGCATACGGTGTCTGATTGAAGTCAACGCGCTCTGTGCTACGTCTCTTTCGATTCTCGTCGGCAGGCGGCATACGTGAAGCAAGCGCGGCGAGGGCTGAGCGCGCGCGGCCGAAAACGACGACGACGACGACAACGACGACGACGAAGAAGACGAAGAGGAAGTACTGTGCAAACAACATTGAGTAGGCGATTTGCAATTCGTTGCGATTCAAACACGAAGTCGTTGTTGGCACCCGCCCACCCACGCGCCAAGCAACCATTGCAGAGGCGGCCCGTTCTCGTTCCCGTTGGTCCGTAGCGTTTGTCTGTCCGTCGGAAAATGCAACACCCGGTTGCGCATTCGATTTGCTGATGGCTGCTGTTTCCCTGTCGTTCTCTGGCCTTGCGAACACACAGCATATGGGGCACGCATTGAGAAGTAGCAACAACAACAACAACAACAACCACAACAACAGCAACAGCAACAACAGCGGACTCTGCCGGTCGCCGTTGACAGGGCGCAGCGTCAGGAAAGAGGCCGTACAAGCCCGACTTAGGGTAGGGAGGCCAGCTTTCAGTCGGAGTGGCGTTAGCACATATATGCACACAGCAATGCCGTCCCGCGTTGAGGTGCTTCACGCTGTGTCGCGAGTGGTCTCTTCGTGCATGTTGGGGCGGCACGAATGGTGTCATCCCCATCTCTCCTTTCCTCCCTCCGTCCCCCATGGCGCAAAGGCAAACAGGCATTTGGGGTCATGGGGGGTAGCAAACGCAGCAGCAGCATCATCATCACCACCACCACCACCACCAGCCGTCGTGGTAACGCCGCAGTGGCACCAGAGTGGCAACTCGGAATGTTCGCAGGGTCTGAAGCCGGGCCAGCGATCGGGGCAGTTTGCCCATTCGCCTCACCGAGGTCGACTAAAGAAGATCCATATGAATGAATGAGCGGCTAAAACTCGACAACGACGAACGACCTGTTGAATAGCGGCGGCGGTGGGCGGCGGCGGCAGCTGCTGCTGTGGCGGCCGGCTCCGGTAGCAGCAGTAGACGTATCGAATGAGAGAGTTCAAGACGATGATGAGTTTGGAGGTGTACCCTGGCCAACGGGCTCAGAAAAACCTGCTATTCATCTGGGGTAGGCGTACTGATAGATGGGCAAACAGTGCTCGCTCGAATGCCAAGTCAGTTGGCTCGGCTCAAGTAGAGAAATACCTGTATATACATATGTATATATATATATATATATACACCTGGCAATGTGTTTTAAATGTCTATCATATAAAACATTTGCGAGTTGTTTGTCTCTGAAGGTAGACTTTCGACGTAATTTCAACAATTTCAACACGTTTCTTGAGGAGGTGTACCTATGCATCAAAGACGTCTCCAAATTGTGTTTTTTTGTCGATGTTAATCCGCAGTTTCGTCTTGATTTGGCTTCAAGCACCGCCTTGCGTGAATCGAAACGTCTTCCTCAAAAACTGTTTTTATTTTTGAAAAGGAAACAGATGCAGCGGGTGCAAAAGCTTCAGTGTTTTTTGACGGGTGTGCTTTTGTGTAGCCGTGATGCAGCCATCGTCTACGAGACGCTTTAGAGATCTTCCAGGTGAGTGGAGTGAAAACATTTGGTAGGTGAAAGATTTTATGGAAGGGTACGGCATTGAAGCTCAGTCTTCTCTTACAATGCATACGTAACGTTCTGAGTGCTTGTCAATCGCAGCATTCATACAAGGCACATATTCCGTGTCTGTTGTTGTTTTTGAACGTTCTTCACGGGACTTGTCGTATAGACTGAAATGTCTAGTTCGAAATATCTCGTGCTATCTATACACATCCTCCGGGGACGGGGCTTCATCCCCAATGCCCATCGAAATTCTCTTCTGCGCTTAATCCTCACCGAAGTTGTGTAGAAGAACAGTAAGTAGCCCGATATTTTGGCACCGACATGCTTTTGCTCGGCATTTTCTCACACTGATATCTGTAGGAGAGTCAAGTCTAATATATATATATATATATATATATTGTTTTTCTAATATAGTTTACGCTTGCATGTGCTTGTGATGTAATAGTTTCGTCTGGTTTGTGTATATATTGTTCGATGTATATATATATATATATATATATATATATGCTGTGAAAGGTGATTTGTAAATCTGATACCCTTAATCGAGGATTTAATCCCGACACGACACATTATGGGTAAATGCCAATCCTTTGTTGCCCATGTCTAGTTATTATAAATAAATGTGCATTAAAAAAACACATCTTATGAGGCAATCTAAAAAATAAACGTTGTAAAACTTGTCTCTGGTACGAACAGAGGAAAAAAGCATCCCTCCTTGGACTTTTTCACAAGCAATCATGGCTGCATAGTTGCAACTGTATTTCGTGCCAGTTAACGTTTGCTCATTGAGCATCTATATGTGGCGCTTGTGCGGATGAATTCACAATAGTTGTCCAGGTATTTCCTCATATATATGTATATATATATATGCACATTGTATGCCAATTTGCTTTACGTAACTTCGAACGTGCCTATCTGGAAGTCAGTGTATACAAATGAAAAGCATACACAAATTTAATACGTTCCTTCATCCAATACGTAATGTACAATGGTCAAGTTCGTCGGTACGACGCGAAAAATGCACATAGAATTGCCTACAATATAGCCAGAAGGACCCAGTCTTATTGGAAGCGAAACTTACCAAATCAAAAAGCGGATACCCTGAAATACAGTCTGCATCAGACAGCACACAATGCCGGCACTAAACGCGCATCAGTTCTCTGATGGCATACTTTCGACCAAATTGACGATTGCATATTGAAACGAAACGGAAATCGACTTTTGCAGAAAT
>QVRM01002090.1:15000-20000 GCA_003439945.1 Dermanyssus gallinae
CTGTAGCAACCACCAATCTTCTCCCGACGTCTCTGAGTAATTTTTTGGTAAGCAACCCTGGTCCCCCCAACGTCTCAAAAGCTAGAGGTGAGAACAAGTGGGGATATATATATATATATATATATATATATATATATATATATATATATATATATACATATATATATATATATATATATATATATATATATATATATATATATATATATATATATATATATATATATATATATATACATATATACATATATACATATATACATATTGTATGCTTAGGAATCTAAGCCCAGCTTAGCCAAGAATGTTATTTTCCATCCCCATGATATCGCGGGCACTTATTATCGCAATATTTGCGAACACCATTTAGGCCATGAAACCATTCAATCCTGGAAAGCACGTGAGGGTAACCGTGGACGGCGAACGGAATAAAGGTATGACGGTTTGTGTCTCTGCTCCATTCATCGCAAGTCATGGCTCCGCTGCCAAAGAATTACACATTCAACGCGCTTAGCTTGATTCATTGTGCCCTAATTAATTCTTCCCAAGCTGGAGCTATTTTAGTTCTTCACTAAACAATGATGTGTCGCATGCTACGTAGATTTGACGATTTAAGTACGCATTCGCGACGTTTTTCTGACCTAATTTTTCGCCCGGTGGGATGATCGCTTATGTATTTAAATAAATATAGTGACGTATTACAATTATGTGCCATCATGAAATGCACAGTTGTTGCTGAAAGAACTATATATATATATATATATATATATATATATATATATATATATATATATATATATATAAATCCGACCTAAGGGATAGCCACTTGTAAAAAAAGAAGTCGAAGAGAGACCAAACGAATCGTCGACAAAGAGTCATTTAACTAAAAAGGAACTATTACGACGATTGAATAAACTCGCATATTCTGAAAATGTCTCGTTCTTATCTATAACTACAGAGGGGTTAAAACGTTGGCTCTTGCTTTGTATATATATATATACTAGCAAAGAAGCATATTTTTTTATCTATGGCGCTGTGTTAGGCCTTTGAGACGATGCGTATCGCAAATTCTTTCCCAGATATGTGTGTATCGTATGTGCCAGGATAGGCAACCGACGTAGTTGTGTACTATATTCTGTCGGATTGCATGTTCTCAACTATATACAAGACGGTCTGAGTTCGAGCGCGTCTCTAGATATCGAACTATTCATCTGGAAAATGGTTTTCTTGTTGTGTCCAACACCAACAGCTCCAAGCATGCATTGGACAATCAGCTTGTGCAAAGAGCCCGTGTCCGGGACAGAGCGGTGGCGAAGTATGGTGGTCTTGTGTGCAACCATTCGTGCTGCATCACTGAATTGGGCCAATTTTTGTTTAGTTAAGCTAGAGACTTGCGTCGTTGGGGTGGTGAGGTGGCACGGTCAGATGGTGAAACTGCCATAATACAATTAGCAGAAGTGAATAAAAATGGAGTCAAACTGTTTTTGATCGTGTGTGGGGCGCAGGCGCCTCGAAATAATTGTCGCAATCGCTGTGCAAGCGGTGAAATTAGCAACGATAGTAAAATCCAGAGGAACGAGATGTAGCAACCACTTCCAGCAGCGATGATAACCGCAAAAACAGCTAACAAAAATAAAAACACCGACGACAGCTACAACACTTGGAACATAAGTTGCAGCTGCAACAACAACAACAACAACAGCATAGGACTATATCGTATAACAGCAACATAAAGCATGGCAGCTATAAAGGTCACATGAGCAACTGGAACTGGGATTTAGATATGTGCATTAGATTTAATTACAAAAGGAGATTAGGTACAGTCAAATGATGCAATTTATTAAAGAGCACCTGTAATACTGTTCGGGCTGATCCCCTGCCAAGAGTTAACGACCACGGGACTACTTTTCGCTTTGCTTCATATACGGACCCCCATAAATACAAATGTGGAAGGGTGGGGCTCGAACCCACGCACCTATGTGTCTTTTCCGGTCGCGAGGCGTAGGCGAATGCACCACGCCACCATGCTCGACCCCAGACTTCGAACTAGAGGGGCGTATCTCTTTGCAGTATTCGTAAACTTTAAAGCAGCACACGACACGACCACATGATTTTCAGAGTGCATAGGGTGCCATTATGTCGGAAAGATGGCATGATGAAGATAGCCACCCGGGACTTTTCGGCACTGTCTATATTACCCACAACATTTTTCATGACTTCTTGGTTTAACTGGGGCGTTATTTTCGAAATGGTCCGCAAAATATCTTTCTTCGTTGATTATAGCTGGCTTACTAGCAAGCATATTGCTCCTTAGATAACCCCACAGAAATAGTGTAAGGGCGTCAGGTCGCACGAACGAGGTCGCCACAAAATGTCTGCTTTCTAGGAGATCACGGGCCCACTATATACATTTCTACTGGAGCAGATTCATTGTAGAGCCCGCTGTGTGGCAGGTTGCACTGCCTTGTTGGAACCACATACTGTCACAGAGCCTTCCTATGGTAGCCGGGCTTCAGCCTAGCATGGATACCAAGTTTCTAATTCAGTACTTGCCGACGAGTCGGGATGATTGGACTGGTACAGAACGACGATGTTTATAAATCACTTGCCATCAACGGCGCCCTTTTAGTACAGCGGCAAAATTCGGAACAAATCTGTAAGAAGCTTTTGTCGTACTCTATATTTATTTCTATTCATGATTTATTCACCATATAATTGGTGGTTACAGTCACAATACAACAGTGTGGTCTGACATTATGTATATAATCAACTCTGGCTGTTAGGGAGGCTCCAACCATTTTCTTACATACAAGCATGTGGTACCGCCTAATATCGGACTGTCCACAAAAACTACATACGCATTCTTCAATGGTAAAACAATTTGGCTTCATGCACATAAAATTGTGGTATCCGTGCCATGTCGTTCGGCACACAATTGTGCGATTCCGTTGGCGGCTTCCTTTCCATTTATCAAAACAAAATGCTGGCCCATCAGTGTAGTTTTCAATGGCAAACTGTATGTTTCTTGATTCTCTGAATGCTCGGTAGGAGTCCAATGCTTCTGTGTTGAACGGGACCTTGTTGAGAACTAAGTCTTCCGTGAGTGTTCTCTCTCCGCACAGTTCTAAGGCTAGTGTGGCAGATGCGTTTTCAGGCAGTCCCAATATACGTTTGGCAAAGCAAGCCTTCACTCTATCTAAGACTTTTAAATCACTCATTGTCAAATGCGGTGCTATGGCGGGGAGACAATATGTTATGGTCGGGAGAAGTTTGATTTTATATATTTATAAGAGTAG
Source organism: Dermanyssus gallinae (assembly GCA_003439945.1). Classification (NCBI taxonomy): domain Eukaryota; kingdom Metazoa; phylum Arthropoda; class Arachnida; order Mesostigmata; family Dermanyssidae; genus Dermanyssus; species Dermanyssus gallinae. Next base: position 18,294 of record QVRM01002090.1, read on the forward strand.
ATATATAAGAAGAGCGCTGTAGTGAGCATAATATCTTACGTATTATAAACACACACACACATATTTATTTGATCCAATCTACTCGGTTGTAGAAGAATAATTTTTTAAGAAGGCTATTGTAGGGCCGGGCGTATATATATATATATATATATAAATCCAAATTTGCTCAGAGTGCACCATGATGCAGTTAAAGCTGGGTAAAAATTGCGGGGAGGGCATAGAGCGAAATCGTAGATTCGTGGTTCCCGTCGTTGTCACCGTATTTCCTCTATTGACCGAGTTCCGGAAAACATAGGTACAATCCGCGGCCAGCATGAGCGGAAGGAAGCGCGGTGATGCAAAATACCGCCACGTATCGTGTTTCGCGGATATATTCGAAACAGCCGCTGGGAGGGACGTATTCCAAAGGAGAGTCTCGTCTTGACGCGACCCCCCTCACCGTAGGGCCTTATGCAAAGAAGACGCACGCCGGAAGTGGATTATCCGACGAAGCGGAAGTCCGGCTGCAGGCAGCGCGCAAATTCAAACTAAGATTATTCGCGCAGAGGGCGAAACCAATATACGAAGTAAAAAAGAACTTCGTAAGATCACCGTTGCCCTACGGACCAAAAAACATCTTAGTTGTAAGGCATTATGTATATCTATATATTTATAGAATTAACAAATGTACTAAAATTCAGATTATATGTTTAATTGTATTGTACAATATGAGTAATTATATTCTCATATTGTACTTGACTAAACAAAATATAACTCTACCCACAACAGGACACGTCAGACGCCCGATCCTGCGTTTTCTCACGAAATGTTGTGGATAGGCATGATTTTGCCACACGTTGTCCTCGGTTTCATCCAGCCTGTCTCCGTTACCCCACTTAAGCTAACGCTTAACTTAACATTACAAACAAAAAATGCTGAGGAATAAAAGAAAAACAAATGTACTGGCATTATACACCCTGTACTCGGCATGCAGCGCGGTCGCTGGTATATCGTCCCAGGTCGACTATCACGAGCAGTGATCGAGATATAGGACACGTTTTTTTTTCATATTTTAAGCTTATGGATAACTTTTCGACGTTATCAGGGAAAATAAGTAAACTAGTAACCTTGCTAATATCCTCTTCTCTATCTACGTTCCAGGCTAGGCATCGAAAATGAGCCGTAACTGGCTCACCCGTATCGGCGTGACGCAACATTAATTTGCGTATGCTCTCACAATTGTGAAGGTATAAAAAGATCTTCGTTTTAATGGCACCGCCGAAATGACCCTAATACTACCGGATCGAATATAATTATTAAAATGGGACCCTTACTGTGAAATTACGTAAACTAAAATCGAAATACGTTTAAAAAAGTAGATTAGTCTGCGCAAAGCCACACATTACACGTCAGTTAGATCTTCACAAGTTCTGGATAGTCTGTTGCTTGCCGTGACTACCCGCTACTAACTAATCTTATCTCATAAAATGCTTTCTTCTCTGCAGAAATCTGCTAGCGCAGAGGCAAAACCGGAAACCGCCGAATCTCGTGGCAGGGATATATATATATATATATATATATATATATAAGTGTGTGTTTGTATATAGGGTTAACCAGGCTAAGGGTCCCTTATTTGTTAAAGCTTACTGCGCTTTGGCGGGCAAGCGTGTTAAGGACAGTACACACGAACTACAGTAGAAAAGATTGCTCGTGACTTGAAAAACTCAA
>QVRM01002090.1:25000-252500 GCA_003439945.1 Dermanyssus gallinae
CCTCACCTCATCGATAGACCGCTCATCACGCCCCGAGGCCATGTAGGGCCATGTACGGTTAGGTGACGACAGGACTTTCGAGAAATTCACAAAGTCGTCGTTCAAAAGCTTTATTGCGACAACATAGGCATGTGAGGCAAGGCGGGTGGTCACCGCATCGAGGCAGACATAGGAGGGGAAGAGAATGTGTCTGTGTAAAAGAACGAGAGAAGCAAGGGAGAGAGGGGAAATAGTTAGGTAGAGTTACAGATAGAGAGAGAGAGAGCCGTCGGAGGGTCTAGAGTGGGACAATGAATACTAATTGAGAACCAGCGCCGCAGAATGGAGTGTGTTGTGCAGCTGACTGATGCTAGGTAGAAAGTTATAATAAACCGGCTCGTTCGGCTTGCCGCCGTTGGATGCTCTGTGCTCCGCACGTTGTTCAACGCCAGTCTGTCTGTCTGTTTGCCTGCGTGCGTGCCGCCATGGCTGCTAGAGAACGCCAATTAACCACCGTCATTATTAAGACTATAACCATTACTACAAGTAGTAGTAATTGGGTATGGGCACCACATCGCTAACGCCTTTTCTACATCTCGAGGCGAGACCATAACCCCCCCCCCCTAGGTAGAAGAAATGTGAGACAAATTCTATAGTTTTTGAATGCATACGAAGTTTGTCTCTTCCAACCTAATTGCTTTCTGAGTTGAAATAAATATGCTCATGTCACATAATGATTTCCAACTTGTTGCAGTCGACGTAATAATGCGAGCTCGCAAGGGACTGCTGAAGGTAGAACCGACTACGGGAGTACCGCACAAATTTATGTGCACACATAAAGGCGTCCACCTGTGTGCGCCGACCTTGCGCCGGCCCAAAAAAGTTTTTTTTTGGGCTTGAAATGTCCGTTTTATACAATCTAGGAGTATAATGCTAAAAAAACTGGTCTTACAGGCAACAAAATAAAAAGTATAAAGAATGCTTGAGTGAACCTGCTTTTGTTAATCACGGCGTAACTCAGGGTTCTATTTTGGGACCAAATTTTTAATATATAAATTAAAAATCAATACGTATTTTGCAGCGATGTAATGATTGCTCATCTCGCGGATGATACATGCATCCTCATTAAGAATGATACCAGAAATGAGTTAATAGAGAAGGTTACCAATGCTATGGCTAGAATCAATTTTTTTTAATAATCTATGCCTTCATGTAAAAAACGAGACAAATCAAGATATACATTTAATGCACCGAGGGCCGGACATGTTAAAATATCTAGGGTTTCGCCAACAGTCCTTGCAGTAGTATGGCCTCTGACTCTCAGCAATGTGGTTTATCATATATTCTCAATGAGCTAAAACAAACATAGATCGACGACAAGGATCGAACCGGCGACACCCCGGTAGATGCCAACTATGACTAGCACCCATTGAACAGATGTAATGATACGAGACTATTATTGATTTCTATTGTAGACTCAAGTTTAGATCTTGAGGTAAACTGCAATTGTCCGATAGTTGGAGAGGTACACATCTATAAATACCTTGGTCGGACGTTTCAGAATAACATCAAATGGCAAATTCATATTAAGCATATGATAAGCAAACTTAGGCCAAGGGCTTTACTTGTGCATAAGTTACGACATATTGGCCTGTTGGGCAACCATTAAGAACATATAGAGAGATGAAAATATATTAAACTTCTATGGAATATACATATAAAACATTCCGACACACTATAGGAGGAACCGTACGCCTTTTGGCGCTACTTATAATACAGGATCCCTTACTAGAGGTTCTCTAAACAATGTTGTAACACGCCTATTTATAAGGCCTGTAACAAATTATTTATTGCCAAATTTTCGTCTGGTAAACATACATGCCAGGTATCTTTATCTGTATAAGTATGTATTAGATATATTTATTAAGGAACGTAAAACCAAACTTAAAAAACAGATTTACTTAATTGTTCCGGGTATATAAACAAAAACATGTGTATTTAAATGAGTCTCCCAGCACAATTAGAACATTAAAAATCTAATAAACATAATTTTATAACATGTAGGATGTTGACACACTCATGATAGCGGGCAGACACGGGCAATAGCCTTTTTCTGCAAAATGCCTTCAATGGTTACAATTGGTAAAAATGTGTAATTATAGAAATTGTAAGTTCAATAAGAATTACCGAATCTAAATAAATTTTTCTGACAAAGGCATATATATATATATATAATTGGATTCGCCAAGACATATATATCTTGGTTGGACTTGGTTCCGAATCGACCAAATCATCTTAATACCCCTCCTGTGTTGTTGTTCCTCCTGCCTCAGTTTTGCTCATACGGCCAGCCATGGTACCGCAGCGTGGCTCACCCAACCTCGGTGCTTTAAATGCGGAGAGCAAGGACGCGTCGCAAAGGGCTGCACGGCTATGTATCTAATGAAAACGCAGTGTCCCAACGAGAATAATCTTCGGTTTTAGTCGGGCAAGTCAGACACTTCTTTTTCATTACCATTTCCGACATCGTGGTCTAATCGGTGTACCTTCCTCCGAATTTCGCTTTACCGGAATAAAAGGGTATGATCGGAAAACTAAACCTCAGAATGAGTACTTACGGTCACTAAATGGCGATGGTGAGAGGCGACTTCAACGCGGCTTACAGTTTTTTGAAAGTAGTTCGCCATAAAAAATAAGTGCGCAACTTCCGTAACTGAAATTTGCATCAGAATAAATAACTCACCGATTGGAAGCTCCACGAGTAGCAAGAAGTCCTATCCGACCATCCCTAAGTAACCTTCTCTGTCATCATAAATTCCTCTTAACTCGTCCTCACCACAGAAAGGCAAGACTACCTTAGGCTAAATTAAGCCCGCCTACAGAAAGCACTTGAAGGAAGATAGACATTTCATTAAATACTAGCAATTAATGTGTTTACACCCCTAGAAAAAGTATTGAGAATTTCACTCCTCAACGTATTTTAAGAAAACCAGTTGCATTTCGTGCTGCTGGTGTAAATCGCCAAAATGCGATTGTACTTTCGCCCTTTGCCACGGAAACTTTTCTCTCTATAGGAAGATTACAGAGAAGCATGGGGAGCCCTATGTAGGATAATTAGTACGAGCAAAGTGGAATTCGTTGTGCGAGGAGGCCTTAGAAAACCCCTGGGATAAAGTGTACAAGATGCCTTACAAAATGTGCCACGCAGCGTCGTCATTATCAATAGAAGGAGCCAGGGCGACTATAACTGCGATTTTTCCGTAGACACTCCGGCTACACCCGGTGTTTTCTGAGGAGAATACAGACCTTGTCGATAGATCCTGATTGAATCGTGATTGAAGGCATACGGCCAAAAAGCACCGGACCCAGATTCCCTTTACAGATTCCATAGGTTCTCTTGATGATACTTGCAAAAGTTATCTTGATGGATTTTTGGAGCTGAGAAAAGTACGACGTAGTTCATTAATACGATTTCTAAAGAACGCACGCCTCGCACCTCGTACCGCTATAAGGTCGCGGCCCGTTCAGATAGGCGGCCTTTGTATAGGCGAACGTCTACGGCATTATCTGAAAAATATCTGATAATCGGGTAATGGTTGGAGAACAGCAAGGTCCCAAGAACCGCGATGTGGATAGTGGTAAATTTCTTTGCGCAGCTTCAAACTGTACAACATGATTCACATACGAATCCGGCAAGGGCTTGGCTATGCGATCCACTAAAAGGCAGCATTTTCTAGGCGAGAAGAACAATATCCTCTTCTCTACTTAGCGCATTCCTGCGAGCAGAATCGGTAGCAGCATTTGTCCCCCACCTGATGAAATCCACGAATGGAGCATACCAGGTGGTGGTAGCCGTGTTCTATGTACCTAGCGTACACAAAACGACCAGTGCATGCCATTCCGTCCCATAGGCTCCTGCTGGAGTGAACGTTTGCATGAACAATCTTTTCTATGCCTTATGCCACTTTATTTTTGTCATCCCCGCAAAAATGCCGGAAACGCTCAGTGACTGGTGACTTCAGCCTGATTCTGATTCTTTCCACTGCTGTCCCGCAGTCTGCTACTGCTAGCACACAAATCGGCTTCGTGCCGGCTTCGATTTTAGATGTTCATGTACCGGCGAGAGATTGCCATCTGGACTAATCATAGAGTGCGAAGACAATATTCTACAGGTGAAGAGCACGTAGACACCAACGCTTTCGCCGCTACCAGGTCTCCCCGTGCTTCTATTTGCCACGACAAATTTAAAGCCATTGAAGAAGTCGGACGCCTGATCGCAATGTCTCAGCTATGTTTCGCTAACCGCAGGTGCATTGAAAATATAAGAAAGCGGGTCATAACGCGTACTCCTAGGAACGACTTGTTAATCTTACCGTGTTTGAGCCACAGGAGGAATTCTTGGCGCGGGAGCCGTACTTTCTGAGCAGCCCGTTGCCCCTAGCTATTCTGCGTTCCTTTTGCCACGTACGACAACCACGACGTACGCACGGTTATCATCCCATTTTTTTTCAGTTTTTTCTTGCCCCTGTCACAGAGAATGCAGAATGCAGGGAGCACTTGAGGTTTTGCCAACTCCATAGCGGTGCCGCTATAGTAAGCATCCGTGTGCAGTTAAAACTTGCGTAAGATGGTAGGTAATTTCTCCGTCCTATTGAAAATTGGGGGTTAAGATACGGTAATTATGGTTCTGTCTAGTTCCTGGCCCCCTCACACCTCTCCACTCATTTCGCTAATTTTTCTGAGTGTTTTCCTAAACTGCAGCCAAGTCAGCGTTTCGTCATGGAGTGTGTCATATGTTTTCTGTGTAAAAACTTCCATATCCTCACCTACCTTAGGACCATCATGGCCAAGTCACCATAGCAGTAAGTAGCTGGAGGTAAACTCCTCCTATCTACGCCCATCGAATGCTAATGGTCATCTGGTGATTTTATTGAGACGACTTACAGAGAACTGTGTCAAAGGCCGCGCCCCATTTCCGCCTCTGTTTTGGACATTTGTTCGAACGACTAAACAAACATACTGATCTAAAGCACGAAACTCCTACGCTGCTACTATTCGTATCTAAAGTCAGTATATATTTTCTTGGACGGAATGCGTTTGTATTGCATGTAGATTCTAATAGAATGGAAGTAATCTCGTCCAATGAGTTTTTTGCTCTGTACAACAACAAACTTTGTCAAAACAGCGCTAATTTATGCAACGAATTCTCTCAGAGTCACATACGCATCCATCATTCTCACTCTATCTCTATCCCTCTGCCTCTGTCTCTCTTTCGAATTATTTATATCTGCCAAGAAAATATCTCATTAAGGGCCAGAACGTACTTGGCCCTATCTACTAATTTTCTCATCTTAGCGGCGACGGCCGTTGCTGCTGTTGAGAATGATAATGCTGGCGCATTTTAAATGCACTGAACGCAGAAGCTGCCTCACAAATGTATCTTCCTCTCCCTCTTTCTCTCTATTTCGCTCGCCCATTCTCTCGCGGCTGTCATCATGAACTTACCTCGCACGCACGATGGACCCGATGGAGATACCGCCGTCTCCGTCACCATCGCTGATACCGCCAAGTGGAGTGGAGATAGTTCTCACGTTCTGAAGTTCCAAACTTTGTCACTCTGGGCACGTCCGTCGACGCTTCCAACCCCCAACCCCCCCCCCCCCCCCTCCACTTCATCGAGGACGACCACGACGACATACCAACCACGACTCAACGTCGACTCAGTGTCGTCATTCGGCTTCACGTGCGTATTGAAGACTGACGGAGACAAATTTGAATTTATTCCGCGCTTTGCGATATCGCGGCGCGCATCTACGTTACGGACGCTGATGGTGACGGGCCATGGTAATTTTGCTAGTGCTGTCTCGTCAGCTGTTGCTGCGGTTCCTGATACCTGTGGGGATTTTATTTATTGGTGTCATCAATCTGTCAACGAGCAAGCCAGACTGCGTACTGCCTCACGGGCGACGTACTGTTGTTTCTTCACTTAGAAGCGGCTTCGGGACACGTCTGAAATGCACGTCAAATGCGTGCACATCTTTATTTGTACCTGTTTGTCCCTACACTCTTGTCGTGTTATTTTATCTACTTTTCTGTTTCTTATTTTTTCTCTCTCTCTCTCTCTCGGCCGCTTGCCCTCTCTCCAATGATCTCTTTTGACCCCGTCCTCCCTGATTCGGTCTATTCTATTTGCCAGTCGGCAGTGTTTTCGGGATAAGCTGTTGTTTTCTATGTCTAAATGTTTTTTCAATGCGGCATAACTGTTTTGGCCATACGGATGTGATTTCATGCTGCACACGTATATGTATGCATGTATGAGTGTTTATACGCAGATGGCCCGTTTTGTCGATCTCTTATTAACTAAACATTTATTATAAACACACATATATATATATATATATATATATATATATATATATATATATATATATATATATCGTTGTGTCAAGACGTTCTTTGAAAATTGACGATATATATACATATATATTTATAGAGAGAGAGAGGAATAGAGACAACCGGTTTTCTCTTTAGGCATACGTTTACCCACGCTCTTTTGCTCTTCCTTTTTTTTCTCTATTACGGTTTTACCGTGGCACGCCTTTGCCTGGCCTGACCCATTCTGAGTCTGACGATCTTATTACGTGTCGTCGCCTGCCCGATTTGTGGTAATAGACAGCCAGCCCTACCGACCAGCATGCCTCGCGTTCATCGACAACCTCGTGGGTGTTTCGCCGAGGTTCTCGCGTAATGCAAACGTTTTTCTTCTTTTCTCTTTCTCTTTCTCGCTGGCTCCCTTCATCTCCCCCCCCCCCTTTTACTACCTATCTTTTCTCTGTTTCCCTTGTATACACATACGCACATATACACTAAAGTACATTGTTCCAGCGTGTTCAGCTGATGATCATCATAGTACAAATGGTGAGAGTGATGGTGGCCATCGTGCATCATCATCATCATAATTATGCATGATGATGGCGGCGATGATGATTGTGGCGTTCGTGTGCCGATGACGGCGGCTATGATGATGGTGATGATGATGATGAGGATGGATGGCGTATCAGCATTTGCATGCGGCCGACCAAAATGTTGTGTGTTTTGATTACTGATTCTACCACGACTACTACTACTACTATGACTACAACATCTATTTGAAGTTTTCCGCCACCACCGACTTCACCACTATGAAACACACACAAAACTTTGGGCCGAGGTCCGCTGCCCCGATCGTGGCGGTCAGCGAAATCTAGAGGGTCCGCCCGTTGCAACTGTGCGACGGACCAAGCCAGATCATGTCAGGGCCCAGCCGGCGAGACCACAGAGGTCCCCAGGCCGCCGGTACTCGCCGCGCGGATCCCCACGATTAAAGGGGGTCACAATGATCGATTGCCGTCGAGGGACACCTGTTAGTGGAGGAAAACAACAGTAGCAGACGCAGCAGCAGCAACAGGTTCAGCAGCAGCAGCAGATTCAGCAGCTATATGAAACAGATGCAAACGTTTTACACTCGCCAGCCCGATGAAACTGATGCGAACGTTTTACACTCACTCACTCACTAGACGGGAACATGACGGTGACAACGAGCACAGCGTCCAATGGGGTGACGAGGTGGAGCCGTGGCGGGATGCCGACAAAAAGCGGCGGCGGCGGCGGAGCGAGCAGAAACAGAAAAATCCTCAAAAATATATTCGTCATTTGTTTTCTGGCTCTTCAAACGAAAACCGACCGACCGGCTGGCCGCCCGTCCGACCGCCCGTGCGCCGGCCAGGTAGGGAGGCTGACGATTCCTTTATCCACCTTCTCCTCCTTCTCCTGTACGCCGTCCCCACAATAGCCCGCATCCGCCGCCGCCACCACCACCGGCGCCGCCACCACCACCGGCGCCGCCTCGGTCTTCCTTTTGCTGCGGCGGAAAGGCGGACCGCCGAACGTCCCGTCCTTTGACGTAATGCCGCCCCTCAATGATTTGCAGACAGACATCTACGGAGAGCCGCCACTGTGGCCGCCCGTGCATAGACGCTGTGGCCGTCGACACTGTGTCGACAATTATTACCTGTGCGCGCTGGCGGTTCGACCAAACGCACCATACCAGGCCTGTATGGCTAGCTGTACACAACAAACGTACAAAATATCGCGCACATACACATCGCGAGCGCAATTGACAATATAAATATATATATATATATATATATATATATATATATATATATATATATATATATATATATACATTCATATGTACGCAGATAATTGTTTTGCATCTATAAAGGATGTCCATGCGTCAGTGCTACACTTGTAAAAGTGCAGCAGTGAACTCCTTACGAATGCGTTTGTCTTTGAGTGAATTGGGGAGGGGCGCAGTTGTGGGCGGTTAAGAGTGACAGTAAATTAACTAAACTTTATTGCATTGTGGTGGTAGTGGCTGATTGGATCTAGCTTCGCAAAAAGTGCAATTGTAAGTGATCTAGTTGTTCGATAGACGCACTGATATATTAACGTACCTAAACAAAACTTTTACTTCGTCTGAGACTCGTCCAACTGTGGCTAGGGAAAAAAGTCGTATTGAGTAAGTTTGCAACCGCGACTCTGCGAGACCTATATATATATATATATATATATATATATATATATATTAGATGAATCATATTTTGTACGCAAAAGGCTGGAGCTACAGTGTCGAACGCAAGTCGCTAAAATTGGCTCTGGTTTGTTTCGCACCGCTGTTTGACAAGGCATCGTTGGAAAGCCCTTGCACTTCAAACACTGAAGTACTTGCTGCAGCAAATATGCGGGCGTACAGGTTCTATTATAAAGTACGCTAGCGCTTGGGTTTCCGTACGCCCCATACCACGTGTAGCGTAAGTTCTACAGCGAATTATGCTTTTTTTTTAAAATATAATTTGCTTAAGCTGCGCATCAGACAGCCTAATTCGGCTGGCCTGTACGATCTTTGTTGTACGATATCACTGCAATTGATATTAATGCAATCTCTGGTATTAAGTAAATATGAATGAATTCTTCTGTTTAAAAGAGTAGCTTACAAACGACGGTTATCGTCGACGCTTAAAGCGACTGGCATTGGGGAACTTCATTTTTCTTTTTCTGCAAATTTCAAGCTTTTTAGCGGACCTGTACGAAAGATGCAGCTCCAGTTTGGCGCGTATTGAACTTCAACGGGGATCTTTCCGTACATTACACGGCCAATCATAATGCACACCGTCTTGTTATCCTAAAATTAATTCTGGGATGTCGTTGAATTATGAAATAATACTGCAGGGGCCTCAGGTTGTCGCCTCGAGCCACTTCAATGGCTTTTGCAAACGGCTTATGTTTAGCAAGTTAGTCATCAATAGGTAAAATTCTGGTGGATTCTTAGGGATACCCTCACTACTAACGTTATGTGTCTCTGTGTGACTGGCTTGTATAAAGGCCTGCGTCACATATTATCATTCAATCATTTATTTTGTTTGGTATAACACTAAACGTATAATTGGCTACAAGTATATATTAGATAGATTTGAATTCAGTCTACTACATACCATGTTTCAGCTAAGTTTAGAAAAAATATTTAGATTTGTATTTTCTCAGTATTAACTCTGTCGTTTGACAAGTGTTTGATCGGCTGGATGATGTATCGAAACGTTAACATTATTTTCGAAAAAAAGAGCGACTGTTTAGTAGATGGTCTTAGTATGCATATATACTGGTTAGTAGGTGGTCTATAGTATGCATATGGGACAGCTTAGAAATACGCCTGCTTTATTTAGTACAGTGAAACGTGTGCAAAAGTAAAAGCTTAAATAATTAAAGATACAGAATACTATACACACAGGAGGTCTATATATACAAATAACCAAGTTGCGAATGTATCTTTTCGTAACAAATACCACATAGTTCTCATAAGGAACTGTCTGTTTCTTACAGCAAGTGTGTCCAGTGGCTGCAACGGAAACTTGCTCGCTGGAGTACCGGACTATAGATTCTGCAAGTGCAGAATTCTGAAGTGCGGTTTCCGGACCGAGATATTACGATACTTCCGTTTTTAAGCAAGCACGTAGTCGCGCTAGACAAGCACAGCGCGCCTCTTCCCTCTGACGTTTTCCAGAGTCTCCTTGAGTACAAAAATGGCGTCGAACTAGTCCGTCTCCTTCCTCCACGCCCCTGCCTCCATCATAAAGTCGACAACCTCCCTAATAGTAGAGGCCCCTTACGGCAGTGGAACCCGCGAGCAACTCTCGTGCAGCTCTGAGAGCTCCGCGGGCAGGGCAGAACAGTGCTCTACGTTGCCTGGCTTGCCGCAGATGTCACTGTTAGCTCTTATGTTTTAAATTTTAAATATATGGTTTATTTCGCAATAACATTGCATTTCAAGATGGTTCATAATTTCAATACAATTCATACCTTTTATACAATTTAAACACTTCAGCGACCGTCCCACCCGGCGAAGAAGTGCAAAGACCGCCGATGCTTCTGGCAGCTCGCTGCTGGTTGTATTTAGCGCATATCTGCGAGCAGAACCGGCAACGACATTGATCGTCAACTTGGTGAAATCCTTGGGTCGAACATACCAAGTGATGATAGCCATGCACAATGTATCTTGTGTACACGTGCCGGCTAGTGCATGCCATTCCATCCCAAAGCTCCCTGGCGAGGTACACATCCAATTGCGCTACCTCTGCCGAGGCCTCGGTCACTTTTCCCTGCCACTCCAACAGAAATTGCTGAAGTGGTCCAGTAATAGGTGACCTAAGCCTGACTCTGATTGTTTCCACTGCCGGCCCGCAACCCGCTAGCAGGTACACGAAGCGGCTTTTTGCCGTCCGGGGTAAGCAAAGGACCGGCTTCATATATATTGTGAAGCATCTTTCTAGCTGCGCAAAATTTGCCGCTGAAAGATGGCCCCACACCCTGCCAAGGCTGTAGCTCAACATTGGCACAATCTTAAGCTCATAAAGACGCACGGCCGCACTCAAAGACAGTCGTCGAGGGTCTCTCACCTCTGTGTGAATAGAGGTAATAGCCGCTCGACACCTGTCGCCGATGTGCTGGGTAAAGGTCGTTCCCGTATAGTGTAGCCTCAGACCCAAATACGAGAAAGAGTTGACAAACTCCAGCGGTTGGCCACAACAGGGTATTACGTCTGCTGCGGCCAATCGACCCCCACGGCGAAACTTCATGGCTTTCGTCTTCCGCGCATTTATTTGCAGGCCCTTACGGTGAAGGTAACTTTCGACGTCGCCGACAATTCGACGAATGGCACCGCGGTCCCGGTGGGCCACTACTATGTCATCCGCATACATGACGACGACGGCGTTTCTAAACTCTTCCCGCACATGGCGAGCTAGGTCTGCGATGAGCAAGGAGAATGCCAGGCAACTGAGAGGGTCCCCTTAGGGGGTCCCTACGTTTTGCCAGAGCTGCAAGGTGCCTTCGCCCCTTACGTTTACTTCAAGGCGGTCTTTAGCAAAGAAGCTGGAGAGCACTCGTAGGAAAGAACCACCCACCCCAGCATGTCGAAATGAATCGACTAGTAGGTGACGGGGAGCTTTGTCGAAGGCCTTGACACAATCAATAAAGACGGCGTACAAGTGACCCCCGGGCACAGCCAGCACCCGTTCAACTTCCGACTGGAGTACGTGGATCGCGTCCTGTGTACCTCGTCCTTTCCTGAATCCGAATTGCTCCGGAGGTAAGGCCTTCTCCACAGTTGGAAGCGCCCTCGAGATAATCAACTTGGCGAAGATTTTTTTGAGAGTGCGTTCCGACGCGATACCCCGATAGAGATTCGGATCGTCCACGTTGTCACCGTTTTTGCCCTTGAATAGCAGAGTAAGCCTGGCCTCGTGCCAAACCTGGGGTATGTGTCCCCCGCTGAGTATCTGATTAAACAGCTTACACAGCTCCTCCGCTAAAACATCGGACGACTTAGCCCAATGTTCGTAATAGATCCCATCAGGACCACTACTCTTTTTCTTGGGTAACCCGCGCACGATCTGCACAACTTCCTCCACCGTAAACGGCGAATTTATGTCGTGCTGCTCCAGAGTGAGCGGTTGCTCAATAACTGGGTTAGGCGCGGGGGCGTTTGCATCGAGCAGAAGGGCAGTGAAGTGCTGCCGCAACTGCTCCTTTGTCATGCTGTGCATGCTTCTGTTTAGCCGGCGAACAATGTAGACATGGGATTCGCGCTCTGCTCTCTCAAGCAAACGAAACACCTCCTCCTCATCATACCGGCGCTTACTCTCCACAAGCAGTTTCTTGTAGGTTGCTCTATGTCGGCCATAGAGCATCCTACGATCAGCAACTACCTGGGGTCGGGGTGTAGAGCCCGTGCTTGGCGCAGGAGCCCCAAGACTTCCCGACGTTTTAAGTAGCAGGCCTGTGTAAACCAGGGCCGCGCCCGTCTTTGTCTGTACTTCTTCTTGACTACAGCCGCCTTGACAGTGGCCTCCAAAGCGTGGTTGCTTTGTTCAATGTCAGAAGTTGATCTCAGCAGCTTTAACTCGCGCGTCAATACACGTAAATCTAGTTGCCTAGACCAGTACGTTATCGGCTGCCGACGTGGGGCGCGTCCCTGGCCAGGCACACACAGAGACGCCAGCACCGGCAGGTGCTTCCGTGCTGGAATATCAAGTACCTCGCATCCTTGAAATTCCGTCGGATGTTGAAGATTGTGAAACAGGAGGTCGATAGTGCTTCTTCCACTTTGGCAAACATACGTGAATTTATCACGCTCATTTGCGCAATGCAGGCCTCTGTTTTCTAGAAGCTTAAGAAGCACATCGCCCTTCCTGTCGGTGGCGCCACTATCAATACGACAGTTGAAGTCGCCGCCGACCAGAGTGGGTAGCTGGATGTTCAGTCCCGCTAGACCAGCACTAATCGCATCGGCAACGTCAACATCATCGTAATGAGGTGGCAGGTAGAACAATGCGAGGTTGAAACTACCTGAGGTGAGTGTCATACAACACTCACCTCGACACACACATTGCATTTGGGGTGACCCTGCTCGTAAATAGATTGAAAGTCCACCTACTGGTCTTCCCTGCCCTCCGTCTGGGAGACTTGCTAGCAGATGGAAACCTCGCATCTCATCGAAATGCACTTCCTTCCGCATGAAAGTCTCCGTCAAGAGTACAATGTCCACGTCATCAAACAAACGCTCTGGTGCTAGCTGTAAAGCCCCAGATAAACCTTCGCATGTTTTAAATTCGCATTATGTAGGTCTGGAACTGACCGTATTCGGTTAGCATCTGCGTCGTACAGTAGAATAACGAACAACCGTTCTGGCAACCGTACCAACCACACCCCGAGGTCTGGTATGAGACTCGTGGTCCAACTCTCCTTGGTAACCCCGGGTCGTATCGATGCTTGCAATCCTGGCCATGGTCAGGTCCAAACCTCCATCTCGACGTTTGCTTCTGTGTCCCGCGGGTTTCATGGCAGCATCTTGGCTGAAACTAATTTCGGTGAAACGTTCGCGCGGCTTAACCTGATCGCTAGCGTCTGTTGGGCTGACTTTATTGCTTCCCTATTTTGCGCCGTTTGCAGTCTCATTTCCGCCCAGACCAGGACGACAGCATACAGCACTGTTGACTCAGCCAGTCCTGCTTATAGTCACCTTTGACTTTTAACTTCTCACCGGCTCTTGGCAGAATATGCGCTAGGTTCAGGGAGACCCTATTGACTTGATAAGTTAAATACATTTCATGTGCCGATTACGTAAGTGTCGTGTCGAGGATGGCCATGAAGTACTCTGCCTGTGATTTTAATCGGGTGGCCCGCTATCCCGGATGATTTGAGTACCCGAAACTCAAAAGGTATGTATAAGTGGCTACTTACGGTCTCCTTCTTTGCAACGCATCAGTCCCTCATTGTTGGAAATACGATTTACTGACCGGAACCAGGCGTATAATGACTGTTTGATCTCTTTTGAAAAAGGTAGGAATCTCTTTGCCGTGACTCTCAGAAATGTATGGCACTGTTCTTTAAATGCCGCTCCAAAACTATAAATTCTTACACCCCGGCCCGCAGCACTTATTAAAGCCTCCCTTAGATATTGATGTAAAGCCATCGCGGTAGTTTTGTTTTTCTTAAGTTAAGGATGAAAACCCACTTGTATCTCCACATTGATCTCTGTCGGGCTGTGCACCCTGAGATGTCCGCTGCCATTCAGAAAATTGTCTAGTGTGAGTCTATCCTGATCTTCGCGCTCCCATCCCGTTGACACAACGTCACCTGGACTAGCACGGAAGAAGGCATCGAAATTTCAACGTATAAGCTTTTTTCCTAGGAAAGGGACTCTATCCATGTTTAAGCACGTGCCAGAAACATTATTATGATTAAGAAATCCGTTCACAACAAATGCATTTCCAATTTTCTATATAATCGGCGATAAGAGGTTTAGTGATTGCGCCAGTCTAGTAGTAATAGTACTGATAATTAGTAATTGACTTGTTTATTTGTATGCCCTACATCAGGAATTTTTTACGTTTTGTGATACCAAATTACCAAACGTCGAGGCGGTAAGTCGACAGAACTGAAACGAAATGCATTTTCGAAAGTTGCGTGGCTAACGGCGGCAAGTTTAGTTGTTAGTCACCCCATTGGCTGTTGTATATGTATATTAACATATGAATTAGCCACACAAACACACATATATATATATATATATATATATATATATATAAATCGATATTCCAGAAAGTTAGACTGACCCATCAGTGATCATCGAGTGACATCATCAGTCGATAATGAATGAATGAAACACATAGCTTTATTCATGAGTACTTGCAAATACACTCGAAAGTATACAGCCTCTGTACAGTCGATCTTTTTCTTGTTTGTTTGGGAGGTTTCGGAAATGCGTTATGCACTAGCGGTATCTGCAGCACAGCACCTAGTGTGGGACTCTTCACCCACTTAAACCGATATATTCTCCAACCCCCCCCCCCCCCCCATAGGCTCGGAACAGTATGGCATTACCTCGAACCAGTGTTGCGTTGTACAACAACAACAACAGCAGCAACCACCACGAGTGGTAAGTACTCCTGCGGCGGCGGCTGCTGCTGCTGCTGTGGCTGTTAATATTATTATGTTTGTCATTATTGTAATACTTCTGCCAGATAAGAAGCCAACAACGACGAAACAACGACGAAAGCGATCGAAAACTACGAGCAGACGGCCGATCATGACCACCTACAATAACAACTGGCGCTCAACTCAACTCACCGTGGCCAGTGGCTGACGTCGTTGCAACTTGTCTTTAGCCTTAATGTGGTTATCCCTGTGCGCCGCCTCGTAGAAGCTGGCGTGGAGCAAAGTATTGCAAGGGGACAACGACAAAGGAGAGACAACCGGAGAGGAAAGAAAAGTCTGCTAGTTTAGTGGTCTGGGCCATTGTGGCCAAATCCCGGGGCCGTGCGCGGGAGTGTTTCCCCGCGGACGCCAACCAATGTCCGGCAGGCAACCACTTCCATTATCGACTTTATAGCGGTCGTTACTGGCGGCCAAGCGTAGCGCGGCTTCTTCTGCTGCTGCTGCCGGCGCCGTTCACTTCCATTGCTCTTCGTATTTTCACAGGCTGCCGCTTTTGTCTCTCTTGGCTGTTTTTTTTCGTGTTTATTTGCGCTCTACTCACTTGCGTTCTTCCCGTTCTCTACCTGGTTTCTTACTTTCCTTCTTGTTTCTCGAACTTAACGACAGACTTGCATCACACTAATCGCTTTTCGGTGTTTGCCTCCACACTATATATATATATATATATATATATATATGATCATCTCTTATTATGTTCACCTAAATTGATACATTTTTATCTATAATATTACAACGAAATATATACATATATCGAAATGAAGCAAAATACTTACAACTTAACCCGGCCGCTAGAAGATATAGCACATATCCTTAAATCGTGCGGATCGGTTGATGACATGTACGTTAAGTGAAAATATCAATGCAGTCCCTTATGCAGTCCCTTATCGAACTGCTCGATAGTTCGAACTTTTTGTCAACGTCATCATGAACGCGAACGACTTGGTGGTCTACAGCCGCACTCTCTACCTTATCCACGCACGTTTCCGCCCTTAGCTTGGACATCAACGACAGAAAAATTCACGCAAATAAATTGTGCCGAGAAGGCCCATTGGAAGTAGTTTACTCTCTTCGTCTAAATAGACAAGATCTGGATTGTGTCAGTCGCGTAACATATTTTATGGTATTACGGAATTACGTTGACACCCAGCAGGAGGACTTTTTACGTTCGGACTGGGGAACGGATTTAGAAAGCCCCCGTCGCAGCAACATCAATCAAACGGCTGCAAAGTACATTCCACAAGACTGTCCTCGCGTTTTTAAAATATAATAGAAAGTCGTGTAATTTGCTTATTGTGTGGTGAGAATAAACGTCATATTATAATCGTAATTTGCGTATAATAGGATACAACTTTATTGGGATAAACTGAGCAGTGCCCGCATAACATCACTGGACCGAGTGAAGCTCGCGTTCTCGAAACGAGTTCTGGGGGCATCATCGAGAAGCACAGGATTCTAATTTCAGCTCTCTTCAATGCCTGGCTAGCGAGATTTTATTCGAAGACATGAGGTAAACTTGGAGAAGTGGACGATCGTCGTATCGAAAACGTTCGTCATCTCAGCATTGTTGTTGTTGATTGAGGGTTTCCCCAACAGTCCTTGTGACAGCATGGCGGCTGACTCACAGCCATACCCTAGATGTCTCAACATGTCCGGCCCTCGGTGCATTGAAGATTTACCTCACGGTGAGTTTTAAGCCCGTAGGGGACGAATGATGGTCTAGAATTAAAAGCAATCTCCTTAAAAATGTTTTCAATTCTAGCATTGATTGTATTTAGAAATATTTTGACAGAGAGTGCTGCTAATATCACGAAAACGACTCTTCGACTGTCACATTATTGGCAAGACTAGCCTTGAACTCATAGCCATGTGATGTAAATGTGCTATATATTATATTATTATTGTTATCGTTGTCGTGTATACAAACGTCTGTTAACCTAAGAATAAAATAAATTAATTGACATGACCCAGCTGCATGTGCCACCTTGGGCTTTACAAATTTGGCTTTGAGTCACTTTAGATCACTATAGGTAAAAAAGAGCAAAGCGACAAGATTATCATGCTCCTGCAAATTCTCGATAACTATAGTTGTCATTCTGTGGTTGTTGGTTTAACTAACTTATATTAACCGTTAAATATTAAAACTGGAATGTCACATGACTTTGTTTTGGCGCTTTACATGTTAATTGTCTTGATCAATTCTATTATGCAAAAATATCATCAAGCAATTTCTGCCTGTAATACTAACACGTAACTTCCAGTCCGCATTCTACTAGCGTGTCTATCAGCGGTCAATACTAGTATCCAAGCTGTACTTGTGGGCGTTGAAAACGTTGTCAAAGCTACTATATACTAAATTCACCATTTAGTATCAAGTGCCTAGTCCTCCACGGAACATAAAAATTGCACATTTATATTATTTTTTTTAAACTCACATACTGTACAACGGACCTTCAATTTTAGAAGGTATCTATATACTTTGTTCGTATGTTGTAATTTTTGTAACATTTCAATTATTTTTTTATTTTACTCAAATTTAGTTTAATATACAGTTCATAACTGGTTCTTCAAAATATTTAATCTCCTTCAGGCTTCCGGCAATAGAAGTAGTGCAACGATATTTGCTCCAGTGCTGTGCATTTCACTGCTTAGCACATGGCACATTTCTGCAGACAGAACTGGCAAGTGCACAAATTATACTCTTCGTGCAAGGCAACGTTTGAACATACCAGGTAGTGAGTAGTACCATAGGCATGGACTATGCACCTAGAGTATACGTGGCGACTGTCACATTCAGGACCGACCAAAGCTGCAAGGCATTGAAAACGTTCAAGCCCCCGACCTCCTATCTGGCCTGTTTGACTTTAGCTTCCCACTCTGAAATAAAACATTCGTAAGGTACTGTACGCAGCATTTTCAGCCTTAGTCGGATTGTTTTAGTAGCTTGTGGATAGCCTGACATGAGATACACACACTAGCTCCTTACTCGGATAGGCAAACCAAGCACTCGCTTCATATATAAAAAAAACACCTCACAAACTGCTCAAAATTCGCACCCTTTCAAGACCATACAACAACCCAAACATGTTGTTATCTATAAATTGTATTTATTTAGAATCTAATTAAAATGTGATTTTAATTATTCCGGGACAATCTTAAGCACGAAGCCTCACTGCTGCGAAAACGAACAGTCTTTTGACATTGCTGATTTCCCCGTAAAAAGAGAAGCGTACCATCCGTACTATTTATACTACTAATTTAACTATATTATGTAATTGCGAGATAATTCCGTATGATGCTCTTGGATAAGTTACTTGGAGACGTCGCATATTTGCTGTTAACAATGGTTCTGACAAAGACGCGCTTTTTGGTTCTGACAAAAAACGTTTCCATACGCAATGTGTATTCAATTTACATTGCACTACATGGTTCAAAATGGTGGAAGGTATTATTGCGCCTAACATTTCCTTGCCATTAACTGCCGTGATCAAAAAAACGATGCGTCATGCATCTGCAGCAAGGAAGACACTTCTCAGTAGTCTGGGACTCGTTTCCCTGCAAAATTATACAATTATCCTAATTGGTTAGACGCACATCAATTCATAAAAGGTGCAATTGCAAGAAAACAAAATGACCGATTGCATACGATCGATGTCCTGTGATATCTTATGTTTTACCTTTCGTGGGTAGATATTAAACGGTGATAATAGCACGAATTAAAGCCACCAGCAACTACGTACCAAATGATTTCTGTAAAGCGGACATTCTTGCGGTTGTTCTATGGATTTTAGGCGTAATAGTTAATTTTCAAGGTATTGAACGTGAACGTTTATACCTTGTATATGCCAGTTACCCCGATTTCAGAAAACCATTCTCAGTGTGACTATTTGCCATTTGGTAGTCAACATGAGTATTTTTTAGACGATGCAGAGTTTTCTTCGGAACACACAGATGTGTGTGTTCCGAAGAAAACTCTGCAGAAAACTCTCTTTTAAATAAAAAAATGTGTCGTTCTCATCGCAAATAAAAAATGCCCAGCGACATTAGTATAGCCAAAATGTGTAACTTCACTATCACTCCTAAACAAAACATTTTCCTTTCCCGTGTTGTTTAAAAAAAATAAAGAGTATACCACTTTCTAAAAGGAAGATACCATATACAGTCACACCCACTGTACAAACGCGTTGCTTAGCAATTAAGAGCAACTACGGGAGCTGACCTTCGTTGCTCAGACCATTATGATGGTTCGTTGGGGTCTGCAAATTCACATTCATACAGTGGTCGTAGCCGGTAAACTGCATGCCAAAACACGAGATCCTTCAATGTGAAATTGAGAGAAAGAGAAAAAAAGTCCGGAAGGATGTAAAAGCAGAACTGCTAACTAAGTCCTCCGGGAGTAGATGTGATTTGAAATGAAGGAGAAAATTTTATTGAAAAAGGTCGTTGTTGTTGGTGGAGTTGTTGCTGCTGCCGCTGCTGCTGTTGTTGTTGTTGTTGTTGTTGTTGTTGTCGTCGTCGCCGGCGCGGACCTGCCGCCAATAAGTCTGCGGTTTATATTGAACTGTAAAACTGTCATCTCGCTACTCGCTAGGGGAATAGCAGCAGATCCACCAGTCGATGTACCTACTACTACTACTACTAGTCGTAGTAGCAGAACGTGAAGTACAGCTGACGACTGAGTCTCGTCGTGAGAGACGATCTAGGAGCGACGGGACCGAGCGATGAGCGGGCCAGCCGATGTGGTCGCAGAAAGATAGGCACGCATACAGACAGATAGGTACGTGGGCTACTACAAACGGTGGACGGTTGTCGTCAATTTGGCGGCCGAACACGTCAAGGTTTTATACCACTTGGGGAACATTGCCAATGACTGTCAGCGAGTGAGTGAGTGAGTGAGTGACTGGTAGGTGAAGCTGCTGCGGACAACCCACGACAACAGTAGCAGCTGCAGCAGCCTCAGCAGCAACAGAAGCTACGGCGGCCACGACATTGACGTCGTCTGAATGAGTCGTATGCGACGTACCGTTACCCGAAGTCGGCAACGTAACCGGATCTCCTGGGGATCTTCTGCTTCGAGGAGAGGAAAGCGTGCAAGCGAGAGACGTAGAGCTGGATCGGACAGCATCTGCCCGTGGGCCTGTGTCCTTAAAGGCCCCTCCACCACCACCACCGCCGCCGCCGCCGCTAGGATCATCCGCTTGCTCATCGCCGTCGGCCCGGTTCTACCCCCCGGGGGTTCTGCAGGGCCAGCTCAGCCCATAGTACGAGACATACGCACAGCCGTACGCAGGCATATAGCAGACAGGCAAGCAAGCAGGCCTTACGGTCTGCTGGTCGCTCTATCGGTCTGGTAGAAGAGATGGCCATCCCCGAAGCTTCCGCGGGGCCCGTTCGTTCTTAGCAAGATTGCTTTGGCAATACTGCTACAATGACTACTACGGCTACAGAACGCTACTACGACGAAGTCCGTGTCCGTATGTACACCGTTTGTTGTGCACCGCTTTCGACAGCACAGCCAACCAGATTAGGCTGAGTGGACAGGCGGCGGCCTCCGGTGGCGACACGGCCAGTACTAGCGGCGGTAGCGCCCGCTATAGGTAACAACTGCGGACAGCCGTCTAAGACGTTTACGCCGGGAAAGCGCTTTGCGTGGCAACATTGCGACGGTGGAGCGAATCGGGGGTAGTGGAGGGACAGCAAACCCGCAGCCTAACGGGGGCAATTGGGGAAAGTATGGGTCGTGCAAGATCTTCAACTGTCAGGCCTTCACTTTTGTGGTTGTCGTCATCGTTGTCGTTGCTGTTGTCGTTGTTGCTGTTGTTGTTTTTATTGTTGCCGTCGTGTACTCTGCCAACGATGGCGGGATGACCGCCCTGTAGCCCGTCCGTTTCGACCGCTTGCCACAGAGGACGGAAAATAAAACGAAGAAAATGAAAAAGAGGAAGCAAGCGAAAAAGAATAATACGAAGGCATAAGAATAAGAAAAAAAGAGGAAAACGAATAAGATGAAAGAGAAGGAAAGCAGAAGTTCACGCAAACAAGCTGGCGGACGAGGATGAGCAGAATGAGGTGTGTCACAGGGTGCGTCCACAGCCTTGTCGGTAGCAGCCGCGAGCTCAGGTTTCGCCACGCCAGACAATAGTTCGCGACAGCCCGAATTTCGCGACTCAACCTTTTTCCCTTGAGATATAAGATGGGCCCGGACCGTGGGCCCAAGCCCTCAGCACCCGCCGGACCTGGCAACCAACTGCCAACGGCCAGACAGACGCCTTGATACCTCCCAGCTGCTGGCCCAGGGCTGCTCTGCTCTGCTGAGACTGAGACGAAGACCCGAGTCACCGTTGCGCTTGGCGGTTGGCCAGCTGACCGGCCAAAGAGAACGTCTGCTGAGATCCGTCCATCGTCGCCATTATCATTTTTGTCGAAGACGCACCATACTTGTTGGTGGTGGAAGGGGGAAGAGGGGGGGGGGGTGAAGGCGGGATGGGAATATGGTTCAGAGATGAGGTATCATCCGCGTCGATATTGCAGGATGGTGATCGCGCCGTCACTTTGCGACTGGACCTGTTACGCTGTGCCCCGCGTCCACGAACGAGTGAGAAAGAATGAGAAAGACAGAAAGAAGAATAAACTAAGATATCGTAGCAGCGGAGAAGAATATGTAGGAGAGGCAGGGAGCATGCGGGGTGGGGAAGGGTGCACATGGAAGATGGAACTACATCCAAATCTCAGACACTTTGACGGCTCACGCCAGTGTTTGCCGAACCGTCGCGGGCTAGCTACTCTGAGGAAACAAGTGAAGTGTATCTTACGCTATATATATATATATATATATATAATACAGGGTTTTTTTTCTAGGAGGTTTCGGGAATGCATGATGCACATGCGCCACTAGCAGCCTGCGTGACTAGTGTGAGACTCGCAAACCCACTAAACCCGGATTCCTCCCCACCCCCCCCCCAGGCTCGGTATTACTTTGGCATTACATCGAAGCCGTGGGAATAATACAGGGTTAAGCAAGCTATGTGTCTCCTATCTTGCGAAGCTTTTCGCTCTGGCTTGAGTGAAAGAACGTTGAGCGCGCCAAACAAAATCAGCTGTCTCATCTTTTCGCTCAGTCTGATTGCCTCGTGGCAACTACGCCAGTTTCGTACGTCCAGAGACCATGGAGATGAAGAGACATATTGTAGTAGCGCTTTATTTGAAAGGCAATCGTGTTAAGAACATTATGGACGAGTACACAGCCTTAAAGTCTATAAAAAGTGTTTGGGATACGCACTATTAAACGGTACAGGCTTGGCAGCTTTGCGACACAACAACGAACCAGAACCGACTGCAACTGGCTGAGAAAATTTTAGAAAAGTACAAGCCCGGTTGAACAGGAATCCGAAACAAAGCGATGCAACAAATGCTCGTGGCTTAAAAATCTCGAACAAGGATGCTATGTGGATCGTGAGTAATCATCTCAAGCCAAAGGTCTACAAGATACGACACAGGTTCATAATCATACGAAGCAAAAAGATATTCGTTGTAAGCGTGTTAATGTTCCCCTCGTTTGTCATGCTCGTGGTGACCTTCCAAGCATCATCTTTTCTGATAATAATATTTCAATGTTGATGTCATATGTTGAACAATCGGTAAACAGACAAAACGGGCGGGCATGGCTAACGCAAAAAGCCAACGCCGCGCGACTACAGTCTCAAGGCAACGAGCCTGCAAGAACCGGAATCCGTGATGGTGTGGGCCGGGATGATGGACGCACGCCGCCGCTCGGTTTCATCTTTCATGGAGTCAGAATTAACGACGAGGGTGAGGTATCGCCAGCCAATTTTAAAGGGTCATTTGATGCCAGGGACCAAGGAGCCTTCCAAACACCGACGGTTTCAAGTTCATTTTCTTTTTCATAAGGCCAAACAAACTCAGCGCACCGGAGCTTATCATATCTGGCGAATGGCCATCGTACTTGCTGGGTTTGAACCCGCTTGACTATTCCCCGTGGGGGATTCTTGACGCCAATGTTTGCACTGACAGATCAAGTTCCGTCAATTCCCATCTTGCAGCAAGCTCATGTAAGAGATTAGGATAATGTACCACAAGAGGTCGTTCGTGATTCGTGCGAGGCTTCTTTCGGCCGACTTCGAACTTGTAGTTCACGCCAAGCGAGTCGTACTAATAACTGATATATATGAACTAGAAACTAGACTCATTAGAGAGTATTGTGGTACCATTAAAGATGGCAGTTGTGAAGTTACTTTACCTTTGTAGTCATTCTTCCAAGTGACACCTAACCTGGTTAACCAAAAAACAGCGAGCCGTATTTTGGAGATCGTGACACTTGCAAAAACGCACTTCTTCCAATGGAATGCGGCCTGAAATGTCTTGCTTACAGGTGAGAGTGAAACTATTATTTTTTCTTATATTAATGTGACTGGCTGGATGGTACTTCAAGCTTTCACTTCGTGATTTTACGTCACGTAGCTTTCACGTTAATTACTTCACAACTTTGCCTTAGAAATCATTTTGATACAAAATCAATAAAAGTAGTGATTTTCGATATATATATATATATATATATATATATATATATATATATTTATGCAATTTTTAGCCCAAATAACCCACTTATTTGTTTTTTAATTATTATCAACAGTGTGAGATTATCACTATGTGTATGTGTAGAATATTGACTAACGTGCTAATTAAGTAAAGTTTTCGGGCTGACCCTCAGCCAAGATTTAACGTCCACGGAACTGTTTTTCACATTGCTTCATAGACGGACCCCCATAAATACAAATGTGCAACGGTGGGGCTCGAACCCGCGCACCTATGTGTCTCCTCCGGTTGCGAGGCGGAGACTTAATCCACCACGTCACCGGGCTAATTAAATCAAGCTCTACTACTAATGTCATTTGAACGGAAATATACTAACGGAATGTTCGTTTGCACCAGTAAAGCACGTCAGTGGCTTTATTTCGTATAAGTAAGCATATGCTTTAGTACGCTTCAACGTATTATATTCTTATACGGCACCCAACGTTTTTAGGTCCAGACCGCCCCTGTCCACTGGTCGCTTCAATGCCGTGTCCAAGGAGGCCTCACAGCTAATAGAAGTTAGGTATTTAAAAATTGGTTAGCCTTAAAGTAGCTGCATGGACGCTTCAGTATCTAGCATAGTACCCTCAGCGTGTGGGTACGCAGCTTCTCCCGTGGGCACTGACGTGAAGATCTAAAGGTGTGAAAACACACATAGCACTAACATACAATTCCGCAACAAGTACTCAGGTTTACCCATAAAACTTGCTCACAGTGTATGTAAGCAAAATCTTTGAAAATTGAAGCATAAAGATCATACTTAAGGTTGGAACTAGCCGCTCATGTAAATGTGTCAGGCAGTCAAAAAGCTCGCCACCCCATAACTTTAATGCGCGTCGAACAAGTGCATTGCACCACCTGGGTTATTCGTTATTATGTTCCGGGTTTGTTCGTATCTTATCTTCGTTATGCTTTCGAACCTATATATAAATATATATACATATATATATATATATATATATATATATATATATATATATATATATATATATATATATATATATATATATATATATATATATATATATATATACACATATATACACATGAGTGATCGTAATAATAATATTAGAAAAAAACAGGTAGCTCACACGGCAGCGGCAGCAGCAGCAGCAACTGAACTATGCCCACCGAAGTTCCACCTCCAGCTTGAATGGACAGCTGAATAGGTGACTAACCGAGCGACGACAAAAGCGACAATGTCCGATTGTTGTCCGTCACCCTATCCCCCGTGGCACCGCATCTCACATGTAATAGCAGTATCATCACATACAATGCAATGTTAGCCGTACAACAATCCGTAATCATAACATACATATGCGTCGACAGCACACGCTCACCAGCGGCCGCACAGCAATAACTCGGCCGGGTCGCGGTCAGGGATCCAGCACGGCACGAAAGACCGTTTGCATACGGGCACCCATGCTCATACATACATACACAGCTCACATACAGTTCTTTTGCAGCGTTCCGAGCCCGACGTCATGGTCGCTCGCGCCCTTAGCAGGCGGCGCCATTCTCCCGTGCTGGATAGATGATTGTTTCAGTCGGGCGTGATCTTCCTCTACTCTTCGCTGTCTCGTTGTCATCCTCGTCCCTGTCGTCTTGTTCATCTTCGTCGCCGCTTCCGTCGCTCAGAGCTTCACGCCTTATTCACGTCGTTCATTCTGCTGCTGCTGCAGAGGCGGCTCATTACTGTTTCGCCACTGTTTGGGTTTTGGCCATAGCAGCAGTTGTTACCGCATGTTGACCACTGTGTTGAACATTGTTGTTTTTGTTGTTGTTTTTACTGTTGTTGCTGTTTTTACTGTTGATGCTGTTTTTACTGTTGTTGTTGTTGTTGTTGCTGCTGTTGTTGCTGTTTTTACTGTTGTTGCTGCTGTTACTGTTGTGGCTGATGTCATAGTTCTCGCCGTTGCAACCGAGTGGCAAATATAGAGAGACAAAAAGGGAGACTCCGTGACCTCAAATGACGCATCGCGACGTAATAGCAACGTAAACAATATGATGGCGAATATGACGGATGGCGTGCCCTCGTAAGTCTGTGCGAGCGTTCCACACTGCTGGGTAGTGTTTCTTGCCTGGATCATATTTTCCTTGCGAGACGAGGTGACAAAGCATCCATGTAGGCCTACATGGCCTTTCATTCTCATCTACTTTTTGTCTGCTTTTCCTGTCTCGATTTCTGTTGCGTTCGCTCCTGTTTCTCATACGACCTACTCATATGTAATCTTCTGTTATTTTGTATGGAGCTTCGTTTGCAATTCTAGTGATGAGCGCAAATGCATTGCCGTTGAGGGTATTGTTGTTGTCGCTGTTGTATTTCATGGAAAGAGCTGTCATATAGCTCAGTTGCGTTGCCTTTATTGAAGTCTGCGATGCTCCCGCCAAGTCGCAAATGCTTTGTGCTGCGTTCTGCGTAGCTACCGACAGTAATACTACTTTAAGGTTCGCTGGCTGCGGTATTTTGCAAGCGGACCTTAAAACTGCCGTTCAGGTTGCTTTCTTTGTACAAGCCTTTTTTCAATCTAAAATGAAATCAGTTAGGCACGAAGTTACCTATGAAACACGTGCAAATAAAGTGGGTCGTTGAATATACATGCTTATAGAATTCCTGAACAACTCCTCAATATGCTTTAGTGCGCTCAATGGTTCAAATCAGTGGGATTTAAACTATTCTTTTGAATTACAAAAAGCACACTTTGTATTAACTTTGCGTTTTTTTAAATAAAAGATTTGATCAAGTAAGTAGCTATAACTTTATTTTTAAAGATACGGCATGCTCCGCATTGCCTTTACACAGGCCCTAGTGCTCGGCCAGCATATGCTTTGGTCTGTTGTGCCAGAACACTTCAGACATCGGGTACATACAAGACATATTTGCAAGCCGTTTCTGTTAGCTAGCATTGATCATATTTCTAAATGTTATATAGGCTCATATTTGCACTGGCAGGCCATTATTTCTGCGCGAGTACCACTTGACGCCAATAAATTAAAAAAAAATCATCTTTTACTGCCAATGCGGCATTGTTGATTAATCCCATACATGCAAGCTGTATTACCAAATGGGTTGAACACTGTTGTATACTATTATTGAATAATGTTACCAAGCAGTTCGACAGTGCAACAAATAGTTCGGTAGTAAGTTTAATCATATGAATCATATGGTTAATTGAATCGTGTGACCACACGATACGGCCTCGCCGAGCTTGTGCGCAAGTGTCTGCATTCGCTCTGTTGCCAATTAACCGTTAGGATGAGCTGATTAAAATCTGTACCTCTTCACCCGTGTCTAACTTTTTCTCTTGAAAATTTGCCGTAGTACGCCTGCCGTTTCAAATGTTTCGTCTCATAGCAGTCGTACACCTGTAGATGACGTAGTTTGCATTTCAGATCAACTAAGAATATTCCATCGTTATTTGAAGAAGCATAGTCCATTTTAGCCTCGATGCCTTTCCCAAATTTCAACTAGGTGTTTGCACTAGGTAAACACGGCTCACTTAAGTAGAAAAACGCAGTAAGTGCCTCTCCTCAAACGACTTCCTGTCTTATTCTGTGAGTCTAATGAGTAGTGTTCTGTAGCTATTATGTGGCGTATGAATGCGAATTCGTGCAGCGTTCCTGTGTGTTGATA
Organism: Dermanyssus gallinae; assembly: GCA_003439945.1. Taxonomy (NCBI): domain Eukaryota; kingdom Metazoa; phylum Arthropoda; class Arachnida; order Mesostigmata; family Dermanyssidae; genus Dermanyssus; species Dermanyssus gallinae. Next base: position 52,299 of record QVRM01002090.1, read on the forward strand.
TTAATGTTTGTGCGCGAGGCAAGTGCCGGCGTATGAACACTTTTGGAGACTGATGGCCAACTTATTGGACGAGTTGGTCTGCCCCCTTATTCGAAGCCTTTAAACATTGTTTTTTTGTGAAATGTGTATATTTCACTTTTTTCACTAATTGCAATTAATTTACATATAGAGTGAGTGATTTATTTGCAAGCTTGTGTATGTTTGTCTATGTCGGTGCAATCGATTTACTGCTACGTCTAGCGTCATATATATATATATATATATATATATATATATATATATATATATATATATTTATAAGGCATTAATATGTCTATATTTATTTATGCATGTGCAAACGTGCTTCGGGTCGGTGCGGAGGAAAACTAGATAGGCTGGTCCCCACGGCGCTGCTGCGTAAGCGCGCTATGGCAGCCATGGGGTCATTAGGCACACTTGTAGCACGACCAATACAAGTGTGACAGACACGTCAGACCCATTCGATGCTGGCTGAAGTGCTACCGACGCCAAGAACAGCTGGGATGACACCGATTACTACAGCAAGGGCCACCATCAGCACCACTTCTACAATTACTACTACTGCTATGACGTCTACTGTTGATACTCGACGACGAAGAGATAGACACAACTTTAGCTGTGCACAACAGGTCTCAAGATGTACATGTATTTATTGTAGGGGAAAAAACACCACAGAGGGGTATAGGTAGACGTTAAGAGACGAGAAGTAAGGGCAGGGAAAAGCGAGTGCGGGTGGGGAATAGGGAAGCCCGAGTGCGGGAGCAAGAAAAAGAAACGCCGGCGGTGTCGTCGGAGGTTGTCGGAGTTGGAGACAGAGACGGAGGTGGAGCAACACAGGGTTGGCGAAGGCCGGGGATGAGTGAACGAGCACTCAGTGACTGGCTCAGGGATTGAGGAGTGCCAGTGCACGAACGCTCGGCTTGACTCGGCTCCGCTCCCCCCGCGCGAAGTAGATCAATGCCAAAAACTTAATCGCACGCTGACAGACGCTGCTGAAGTTGACAGACTGGCAGAACACCCTCTCTTTCTTTCTTTCATTCCTTCCCCCCTCTCTCTCTCTCTCTCTTCACCTTCCTAAGGTATGAGGGTAGGTTGAAGGCAGACACCAAACGAACCGATGAGATTCTATCATCTGCATCGTAGAGGAGCAGGCACGACAGCCAGAAGGAAGCCTGCTGTGTCGATGCTGGTGGAGGTGAGGCGACGATGACCACAACGAGAACAGCAAGCAGCCACGATTACTGGGCTATGAGGAACGACCGGGCAACCGACCGAATAACGAGAGGGGGGGCGGTGAGTAAATGAGTATGGGGAATATATGTATGCATGTATATATATTTGGAGAGGGAGAGAGAAGAGGGGGAAGAGGATGCGGGTAAGAGTGATACAGATAGAGAGAGAAAGGTAGACGAATGATAATGCATCGTCCGCTTGCTGTCGAACGACGAGTGCGCTGTTGCGGACAAACTGAGTCGCAGATAGGGAGAGAAATAGAGATACATTGAGGGTCGGATACACACCCGCGAGGGCGGCCATGGCAATGGCTGGCTAGATATAGAGAAGTGGGGGAGGGAGGGGGCGTTTTGCCGCGATCAAACAACTCGGGACAAACTCAACGGGAATAATCGGGACGTCCAAGTGGGGTATGCTCGCAAGGGTCGCGGCAAAGGAAAAGAAGGAGGAAGGACAAGTACCTCGTTTTGTAGTAGTAGTAGTAGTAGCGTTTGCTGCAACGACAACAGCGAAGGTCAAGCAAGATGATGGAAGACGATGCACGATGAGTAAGTAGCTTGAGGCGGCGAGACGACGTCGTAGGCAGAGAGAGCGCGAGGTGGCGGGAAAGAAGGGAAAGCCGAAACGCCTATGCGCCGGGAGGGGTGGTCGTAAAGTGGACGGAAGGCGGTGCATAGAGAAGAACAGAGGAATTCTGAGGTACAGATAAAGATGAATCGAGAGTAAGAAGGACAGTGCTAAGAGAGAGAGAGAGAGACAACCGAAATTCCGAAATTAAGGCAGGCGGATGAGCGGCCTAGGTGGCACTTGACAAGGCCAGTCACCAATCGAGAGAGAAAAAGTGGGGGGGGATTTTGGGGTGGGGGAATAGAGTAATGTAGAGAGGTAACGAGATGCACTTATCTGAAAGCTCTTATTGCGCTCATATATCGGTGGGGAGTGACACGCGCCGATTTGCGTCCGGGCGCCCTGCACACTGCAAACGGGTGAAGTCGTTGTCACTGTCTATAGCAGCAGTAGTAGTCGTAGTAGTTGTTGTTGTTGTTGTTGTTGTTGTCGGTGGCGCCATCGGCCGCCATCGTTATCGACGTCGCGTCTAGTTGGTCTACTCGAGCAATCTGCTTAGCACACACTTAAGGGGAGAACGTGGGCAGGGTTAGGGTTAACCCCCCGCCGCTAACTCCCCGCGTTGACTGAACCGACAAACTGAGCGGCGGGCGGGCCGGCCGAACGCCCCTCGTCGGCAACACTATCGGTTATCGCTGTCGTCATGGTCGTCACTGTTGTTGTCACCTCGGTCAGTCACCAACTGGCAACAGCTACACTGTGACCGCTTCTTCTGTGCGCCGGAGTTCTTCTGTCGGAGTTTGCCTTGTTCGCCCCAAGCTTGGGCTCCGAGTCGATGGGCAACGTGGTGCTAGTGGTCGCCGGTAAGCCGCTGCTGTTGGTGGTGATGGTTATGTACCTTTCGGATATTTCGCATGTGGGTGGTGAATGATGAGCAAGGGGATATCGTGCATTTGTCATTGCTACTAAGCGTTAGATGTGGCCATCAGCAGACTCAAATAGGCATTTCTGTCACTATGATCTCAATCATAAATATATATATATATATATATATATATATATATATATATATATGCATAAGCAGGCAAACGCCTACACTGATGTCATTGCCTTGCAGTAACATCTCAACAAGCATACATTCACAAGGTGACCGCTGAGTGGTCAGGAGAGTGAGTCGTAACGCTGCAATAAGCTGTAGCATTAGTAGAAGTAATAGTAGAGATATATGAATTCATATATATGTATGTTTTGTCGGCGAGACGGTGTGGGATAATGTGGCCGAATTTTGGGTTCGGTCATTGAACGACGCATGCCCTTTCTCGAAACAATTGTTCAGAAGATTTGACTTGACTGAGTTCAGACTTTAATTAACGTTATAGAGAAGTAAATAAAATTATTTACCATATTATACGCCCTTAGCAGCAGCAGCAGTGGCCAGGACGAGTAGCTAGAAAAACTCGCCAATGTCACGGGCCTTTAGCTCACATCCCGCCTCCCCCCCCTTTTCCACTGCGAACTCACCTTTCGCCTGTTAGTCGAAGAGCATACACATCCTATACACAGGTAGATCTACACAGTCACACATATTTACTACGCATACATGCTTGCACACACAGCTAGATATACAAGGGCGCATGCAGCCGCTCTCCTGCTGCAAGATGCGGGTTTATTGCTAACATGGCGTCTCTTGCGGCTCACCGGGAGTAGCCCGGGGAGCAGCGAAATCGAGACAAAGGAGAAGACTGAATGAAAAACAGAACAGGCGCCAGAACAGAAGGAAACCAAACCCATTTTATTCTTCCACCTCCATCCGACCAGAGAGCAATAGCCTAGACCCTTCAGCAACCCCCATGCAAGCGCGCGCGCGCGAGAGAGAAGAGCGAGAGAGTCTGCAAGCGTGCGAACAGCGGCCGCGTTTGCGCACCCCGACACGCACGGCGGACACATAGACACAGGCATAGACAGCGCCCCCCCCCCCCCCCCCGCATACGGGTGGTCACCAACCAGCAGCCATTTGGCCATTAATGCAACAAAAAACGAAAAGCAATTTTATCCATCGTCGCTGGCCGGCACCAGTCAACTCAACAAACGCCGATCGGCTCCCGGTCGTCTCCTGGTCGCTCTCTCTATGTCGTTCTGTCTCTCTGTCCGTCTGTTTGCATGTATGTATGTAGGTGTGTCGACCTGCCCGTCAATCTACTTTTGGTGGGTGGTAGAGAGAAGCCTATTTGCGGATTGCCAATGTGTTTGTTGTGTGCATGAATGTCTATATGTATGTGTGTGTGTGTATGTGTATGTGGGTATGCATGTGGGTATATATATGTGTTTGTACATGGCTAGACGCATACGTGTCAACTCAAGTGGAAATGTTTCTAATGAGCTTTGCACAAAAACACAGCTCGTCGCCGTTCTCGTCGCTGCTGCACATGGAAGTAGCGGCAATGCCGTCGCCCGTGTTGTTGTTGTTGTTGTCGTCGTCGCCGTCGCTATTGTTATTATTGTTTCTGCGCTTGTTGTTGATGTTGTTGTTGTCGCTGTTGTTATTGTTGCTGCTCTTGTTGTTGTCGTCATCGTTCGGTTTGCTTCCATGGCATCTCGTTCTTTTCTTGAGCGGCCTTCTGTTTTTCCTCGCTGCTACCTGAATAAAAGCTGGCGGGGAATCAGGAGTAGTCGGGTCGAGTGGAACAAAGGTATTCCGTTTCGAAATTAAAGGCAGTCTCTGTCGTCGTCGTCGTCGTCGTCATCGTTATCGTGGCTGTTACTGTTGTCGTTGTTGCTGTACACTCACTGATGGCAGCATGAGGAAGGAGCATAGAACCGAACTACCCCTAGAGGAGCTGTTGCTGCTGCTGCAGCCGCTGCCGCCGCCAGCTACCCCAATAGAGGTTGCTGCAAGGTAAGTCCATTACACATACTGGGCGCATACAACGAGCCACGAACTCACGGACCCACATTTTCTCAATATATAGACACATATACACACAGAGACACACGATGTTGAGCGTCGCTCTGCGACGAACGAGGCCTGGTTACATTATTATTAGGCGCGCAATGCCTACAGGCGATGTTGAGTCACGTCGCTGGTACAGAAAAAGAAATCAAGCAGAATGTAGGACTGCTGAGAACTGTAATCGTGGTTGAGCGTGTTGGTATTGGTGGTGATGCTGATGGCCTGGTCTTGGACTTCTCATATAAGGTGTTTTATCTTCCCTGGCAACAGACGCGGAGAGACTATATATATATATATATATATATATATATATATATATGCGCATGCCTAAAAATTAGCAATAGGAATTATCTTAAAGCTGCTTTCAGAACCGTATAATCTCAACGCACAGACCGCATCTGTCGTGTTACTCGGTTCAACTATTGCATATGGTCTAGTCAACACAAATGTCCAGGTATTGTAAAACTGTCAATTAAGCTTAGATTGATGTCACTTTGTAGATTGTAAACAATGACAGTAAATGAATAGGCCGCTCGCATTATAAAATGCGCGCATTGGTTCTGTGCAAATCAAAATATCTCCCATGTACGCAAACGCAGTGAATGCGCAGTTTGCACGCTGTACACATAAAATATAATATTATATTTTTATTGTTCGAAAATGTCACGCCAAGGAACACTCCGACAACCATGATGGAGGATTTCAGCTACATCGCAAAGTGCAAGTAATAGGGAAGTGACCTGGGCGGAACCCATACTGTGCTTCGGCGGGTGATGAAAATTGAGACTTACTGAAGAAATATGCCTGAATGCAGCCGTCTATCGTAGCCGGCCAATTGAGGTAAAAAAAAAAGCAACGACTCCCTTCCAAGCCAACTGGATCCTGTCGCAACAATTCTAAATACTTATGATAGTGTGTTTACAAATGCAAATATATGTGGCGTTCGCGCTTCGGTCTACGTGGCTTCATTGGGAGACGTCGACTTAAACCTTTACGTTTTTTGCTCAAGACTTTGCGTGCGCCCTAGGTCTCTAGACATATAATGATAGGTATTGTGAGCGGCCATCGCTTTGCTGCTGTTGTTGCTTCGCGGCAGCTATGAAATTCATACGGTGGCGACTTCCTAGCAACACTTCGGTTGTTGATTAGTTTTTAAGACTCACATGAAAAAAACAACATGATGTGGTACCGTCTCGCACAGAATCCATATTATTTTTCAATACTGGGAACTGCATAGTCGAGCGCCCGTTGAACAAGATCTGTTGACACGGTGTCGGCAGTCTGGACAAGGTGCCAACAAACGATTAACTCATGAACTCGTACAGAGCTAAAGATAGGAATTCCTCCACAACCTTGTCTCTTTCTCTCGCCTTGATAGCGACCGCTTTGAGAGAATTCAGAACGCTTTAAGCATTTGGAATAGTCGCTAAACGTCCTGGTCTGTTCCGAGGAGGAACATGGTGTTCGAAAAGATGTGACGAAGAGCATTTCGTATACTGCATGTATGAATTTTTATCAGAAAGGGCAGTATATCGGTTGGCTGACCGAGAAGCCCCCTAACGCGGACTGAACCGTCGTCGTTCGGCAGATAAGTTAATTTAATTCTCAAATCCCACAACGCCGTTAGCTTGAATCTTCTCTTAAATGTGAGACCTAAACGCTCACTACACATTTTTGTTGAGCTGTGTTTTAGGATATTTTCTTTTAATGACATTAGTAGTCTCTAAGCGTTTTACCTAGATACACCTTTGTATATATATATATATATATATATATATATATATATATATATTGTTTTTTTATAATTGTAAAGTAACATTTATCGTTGTTCCTGTTCAACGGATGCGGCCCGTTGAAAAGTCATCTAAGGAAATGTTTCAATTTTTTCCACTACACCAAAATGGCGACGCGGTCTATACAATTTTAGTATGGATACCTTTCAAATAGAACTCACTAAGCTGTACTAGAAAAACGTATTTGATTAAAAAAGGTTTGTCGTAATCAACTAGAAAGCAGACGTTCCGCAACAACTTAATTGAGCGTCCTGGCGTCCCTGGGCTTTTTTTTTGTAGGATTTCTTGAAGACCAAGGTGTTGATTAGTAAACCCGTTACTATTGACGAGCTGAAGAAAAATATTTGGCGGGAGATTTTAAAAATAACGCTCAAGTTACGCCAAAAAGTCATCAAAATAGTGGACATTGTATATACAATGCCAAAAAGTACAGGGCCATCTGTATGACATAACGTCATGTAATGTAATTTTTAATAGAACTCGATTTATGGCGTTACCTAGTCTACTTTATGTCCAAATGTTTAAAACCCTCAAGTGACTCTTGTCGCACCGTATATATATATATATATATATATATATATATATATACTGGGAAAGAAAAAGATAAAAAGGAGAGATAGGACCAAGCTAAAAGCGGATCGGCATTGTGTGCCACAGCATGGCATCGAATCGATTGTGTTACGTGATAGGTTTTTTTGACACCACTGTCACTTCCTTCCCACTGGGAGCTCTCGAATGCCAAATGCAGCCGCAACAGTGGTTGCACTAGCACTAGCATAAACGCACACAAGGCTAGGAAATGTTATTGGCCCGATCCAGTCGCGCAGCAGCAGCAGCAGCACTCATGTGAGGTCTGCTAGTGCTGCGTTGCAACGGCGGGCGAGGTACAGGGACACCTCGAATGAGAGGAAAAAGCACATATATTTATAGGTAGCTGCCGCCTAGGTAAACATTTATCAACGTTCCTGCATCTCTTCCTGGCGGGTCGTTGACGACGTATGGCTTTACCGAGAGACACAGAGAGAGAGAGAGAGAAAAGGAAATCCAGAGAGAGAAAGCGGAGAAATCAAGCGAGCAAGAACGAAAGAAAGAAAGCATGAACCGACGAGAAGAGAAAGCCTACGTGCCACGGCGTGTTAAGTCGACGCATCAGAGGCGATTGCCGAATAAGACTAGCTCGCCGAGAAACACCGAAATATAGGCCGCCAGGCTCCAGGAATCCAATCGGCGTCCAAACCTCACTCATCCGCGGCTCTCTCTTCCCCAGCCGACATTGCTCCCTGCCCGACTGCCTTATTCTGCATAGCAGGGCTGCACGCTGTTATTGTCGTCATTGTTGGTCGTTATGTGTCGGCCCTCATGTGCAGTAATTCTGCCCGCGGGAAATGGGCGGCTCGGGCAGAGGCGAGCGGCTTTAGAGGATTGACGATGATTCGTTTGGTTGGCCTTCATTGGCCGGCCAGCCAGCGACGACGAAGGCGATGGCAAAGATCGGGAACAGCGGGACGAAGAACAGGAGAGGGAGAACGAAGAACGGTAGAGGAGGCGAGACGCGCGGAGCGGACGATGACGGAAAGACGAAAAAGACGAAGTATCCTAGGCACCTGGTAGGTATAAGTCAAACACACCCAGACGAAGCTTTTGACATCATTCGCACGCACGAACTCTAGCCGGGCTCTCCTTTTCCACTTCTACTGCTCGCCGCTACCCTATCCGCAGTGTGCGCCACGAGATACTTCTGCTCTTTCGAATAGACGACTCATTCGTGTATATATACCAATACAAGCAGCACTAAGATCTCCGAGAGAAAGAGACATAACCTTCGGATTCCTAAGTAGATTGTGTGCGTCACAGCGACGAGAAAAGCCCGCTAGCCTCTAGCGAATCGCTTGTAATGCTAAACAGGGCAACAGCAGCAGTAGATCATTTTGACACGACCTCATCCAGTCGCTAAGAGAGCCGGCTATGATCTAGCCAGTCCACGATGAGTTTTTTTCAAAATATTTACCACATATTTGCCCGAAGATATTATATATATATATATATATATATATATATATATATATATATATTTATATAATCACATTCAGAATAATCACTATTTTGTTAAATGGCAGATCTGCTTAAGTACATAGGCACATAAGTGTACCCATTAGGCAAATTGTCACATTTTAAACTAAGCGTCTTACGACGTACTTTGAACGCTCAACTTTGCCTATGTGCAGTAAAGGTCTTTATTGCTGTCAGAATCATGGTCGCCGCGACGCCCTTGTGCAACATAAACACTGCAGTTGCCTTAGGCTCGACTTGGCTGACATCATATAACGTGCTGAGACTGAAGCTTCTATGAGCAAGAATATAAGCTTCTATAATAAAAATAATAATTAGTATTTGTAATATAATGACCGTCTCCTAATTCCCTCCTCATAGATAACTACTGCTGCTGCTGCTACGACTACCACACTACGACAACTTGATCTCTTGCCCCGCTCTGGCTCGAGGCCATAGACTTTGGCTCCCCGATCTCCGAGCTCTTCTCTCTCTCTACCTAGGTCTCTGCTGCGCTTTCATATTTCCTTGCTCCTTCCTGATGCCTGATAATACCTTGACGCTGTTGGCCGTCGCCGAGATGACCCGACAAAGTCAGATTAATTATTTTTGAAATCTAAATAACGAAGGATTATTCCCCGGCGGCGCTCACCCACTGCCGATGCGGCTGCTGCTGCTGCGAAACCGAACAACCGCCGCCGCCACCTGATCATCCCCCTAACTCCACGACGTTCTCCCTTGCCGGTCGGTCGTCTTTTGCCCTGAAGGAGAAGCAGCGTGGTTCGGCAGCGTCGCATCTCCTCGGCCGTGAGTGGGGGGACCTTTCAGCCACAGCCCAAGCAGACGATGATCGCTCAACCATCCTGTCACTGAATAATAATGAGCGACACTGTGAATTAATGAACCTCAAGCCGAGCCAGCGCTCACTCTGCTTAAACTTTGCTCCGTTTCTGTTATCACTCTTTTTCCCGCTCTATCTCTCTCTCTCTCTCTTCATCGCTTTCTTTGCACTTGCCTCGACCAAGACGCGAAGGTGCAAAAGACAAGTATATAGTCGAAGCCTGTTCTTCTGTTGTTGTATATATATATATATATATATAGTAGTGAGCGATTTGTCGATGATACTGTACCATGCTTAACTACTCTAGAAGTGCATTCACACAGCTTGTTAGTTATTCAGCTATCCAGCTTATCCGCAACCTTAAATCCCCGCACCGAACTCAAATCTGGACTGCTGGCCACTCTATCCGCATCATCGGCATCTATCTGCCCATGGTGTTTGATATCCGGAGACGATTAGCGTCGGACTCATCAAACTCCGGTTTCTCTCTGAGCGCGGCAACGTAAACTTCCTATGTTGTGCATTTACAAATGTATTTGGCTTTGATTGCAACCTATGTTTCAAAAAGCCATTCAGCCTTTTAACGAGGAATTCTTTCTCTATCGATAGGAAAACAAAATGCGTCTTTTAGATGATGTTGTGAAAAAAAGTTCGACTTTGGCGCCTTAATTCTATCTTAGTATGGTGTGATAGCTTATATTACCAGATTACGCGAGGATTTTGTAGCGCACTGGCTACAGCTATATTGTATCAACCATAGGGCAGCTTATTCGTCCTATCCATCTTTAGGACGTCAATCAGTTGCTTTAAAGCTAAGTTAAATCTGAAGCTGTAACATGCCAGACATCCAACGTAGTTGTCGTATATTAGCGACAATGTCATAGATATTGAACTAATATTTCGTAATGAAGTTAACTTAAATTGCAGATTCATTGCTGCTTTGTTGCCCGTTATGTCTATGTCCTAAGCAATATTCACAGACGTGAAGGGACTATTTGTACTTTCCCTACCAACTCAAACAAGGATTTGTGCTAACAAGTGTGCAGTAAAGCACAAAAGCGGAATTCCTTACTGCGTGTCACGATGATACTTGCGTCGTTTGCAATGAAAACATATGTTTTCTGTATAACTGTCTACAATTTGTCTAGAATATACGTTTATCTTAGCAAACTGCAAAAACTACAGCTACTACCATTATTAGGTTTACAGTACGTATACTTGATCTGAAGGGCACACGTATACCTATTTTTCACCGTAGATTTTGTATATTAGGAATCATAACATCGCAGTTTGTCAGAGATGCTCCCTTTAGAAAACCAATATTTTATGAGCATTGAGGCTATACTATATTGAAACTGACGCGCCATTCGGAAAGGTTATAAATAAAAAAAAAAAACTCACAAAATGTCTTGTTTTATTGTTAGTTTTGTTTCCTTAGAGTTATGCGCACCTAATACATCTGTGTTTTAGTTTGTTTATCGCAATTAAAGGATACATGGTGCCTTTGCAATTTAAATGAAAAAAATACTTTAATAATATATATATATATATATATATATATATATATATATATATATGTGTGCCCAACTTCGTCAACTGGCTTTATTTTTGTCATTTTGACGTAGAGCCGGTCCGAAGCGTCAGTTAGCACAGTGGCCTTTCGTGGTTAATCAGTAATTCTGTATCTTATATATTTATATACACATATTTAGGTTTAAGCTTGAGAAACACGTCTTTGCGCTACTCCAGTACAACTCATTTCATCCGCATATGTATCAATTGCATGTAGGCTCACGTATGAATATTTCTGTAGGGATGAGCGACCAACAGCACCGTTTCTGCTCGCACAATGTCGCTATGCACTTATCTTTGAGTCACTTTTAGGCACACGTGTGAGTCGCATACATACATGCATGTATGCATAAGTCACGCTAGCACATATGGAGCGCCGTAGGGTTTTTTTTTCCCATTCAGTGTATGTGGCCCTGTGGCCCTCTGCGCTTCAGCTAGGGAGGGAGCCCTTGACGATCTCCCGTCGTTTCTAACCGCCCATAACAAGAGGTACGAAATGAAGGCGGCGACCCCTTCCCCCCCCCCCCGCCGTTGCTGCCTAAAAAACAGAGACAAGCAACTTACATAGCAATATAACTGCTTCATCGGCATAATCTATGTATACTACATGTATATATATATATATATATATATGAGAACGACTATATCCGCCGCCCCTATATATATATATATATATATATATATATACACACATATAGTAATGGCTCTAAGAGCTGCTCAGTGGCCGCTGCTGGTTGGAGGCGATAAGCGCCTCGAACCTGTGCGTTGCGTGCTTTGATACATACATTCCCGTCTATTCGTTGTCTAACGCAAAGCCGGGCGCTAAACTCAAATTCGCCTCCAGATAAGATAGGGCCGAGAGTACACGTGAAGTCCACGCGAGCCAGGTAACACTCTCTCGTCGGCGCCTCGCTCTCGGGGTCATGTTCTGTGTGCCTTTTTCTGCGCCTTCATATCGGCAGAGCTTGTAGCGAAGGGGCTGATAAGTTGAGAGATGTGTTTTGACACAACAGTTCATCTCTTCGTTAGCCGGCCCGACTGAACGATAGGCTCACTGCACAGAAAAAAATAACGCAGAAATTGCACAGCAGGATTATCTGCGAATCTACACTACCGAAATTCGTTTTAGCACTTGGCGGTATGAGGCGGTACACAAAGTCACTTCCTATGTTCGTAGGGTAAAACAGACTTAGAGGGCGGGGAATCGTATCGTTGAGAGACTTCTCTTACACCCTAGACTCGGCTACTTTTTAGAGCAAGTTTCAAAATTAAACAAATTTAGTGGCAATTGCCAATTAAACACGATTGTTTAGTGCATTAGTGTTAGTGGACTAGAGCCTTTAGGTGGCCGTACGTATTTGAACTGTATAATGCTACGAATGGCTGGTCTACTGTTGCCGCGATACCGCGATAAAACATGGCTAAACCTAGATGTCCATGCACGAGTCATCCCTTGCTTACCTACTCTGAGGAAAAACTCGCGTCTCTATAATGCTCACTTGATTAAAACGTACAGTCAACGGGATGCCTTACTGTGCTTATAAAATGAATTAAGTGTCACCCGAAGCAACCTAACACTTATAGCGCGCATGCTCCCTGAGACGCTGTCTGAGATCATTTTTTTGATCTTGCTCGAAATAAGTCAACAATATTTGATCAACACTGTGTCAGCAGGGCCGGGTCCGTTGCGCTTCTAGCTACCCGTCCGTTTGCGTGTGCTATCGCAAGTTTCTTGCACCCAATAATTTTGGTTTTCTGTTGAGTCAGAACTATCTTTTAGAGGAACTACTTTTTCTCCACCGAAAAGCTATATGGGAGCCTACGGCACAGATTACTCTCATTTTTGGGGAGTACCTTTCTGTTTACTGGGTTGCTGTCCTTTATGAGGAAGTTATTACTCTGAACCAACTTGGTTTTTGGTTCTCAGTAGTTTATATTATCGTTTTTGTCTCTACTGTTAATCATTGTTGCATTTGAGTCAACACATGCACAATGTGTTGCATGTGTTAACACAAATAAAAAAACATCGTTTGATGCGAAAATTTACTAAAGGGATGCTGCTGGGAATACGTTATTTTGTCTTGCTGATCTAACTGTTTCCTAAATGAGCATTACAAATTTTAATATGTTCTTTTAGAGAGTCGAATAAAATCCGAGCAGTCTCTTCTACCAAGGTGGCTGCCTTGGTATTTTGCCTTGCATATATAAAATATTGCCTACCGACTTTCCTTCAAAGCAAATGTTTAAGACCTCACTGAATATATCTTCAACGGTTTTTCAGATTAATACGTGAATTGCAATACGTGACTAAATCCCAGTGATCCGAGGCTATGCCTACGAAGATATAGGATACGGACGACTATTTTTAAGTGCGTTTTCTTGAGGCATTCCGGTCGGATACTTTAGTGATTGTTCAAGTTGCGCTCTTTCTGTAATCTGATTTCGAAACAGAACCTTACACTAGGTCGCAAATGCTAAGGCAGAATAATTTTCTTGTCAAGCGGCGTGTCTTTCCAGCGGTCATCCCCCAACACCCGCAACTTCGACCTCGCCCCCTACCTAGAGGCTCCAGAGGAGGATGAAGAGGACCTTCCGGAAGTCACCCTAAAAGAGTTGCCGGACGCTGCGGCGCGGGGCCCGGACGGTATCCCGGTCTATGTGGAAACGACGTTTAGGAAAGAGTTCCCGGAAGTAGTAGCGACGACGACGACGGGGATGCTCTGGTCTCTGGTTGAGCTTGTTTCCTGTTTCCTTGACGGCCGCAAGCCTGGTCGCTCCTTCAGCTCCTTCTGTCTACGCCCGCTGGCCAAAGCATTCAAGTCTATAGTGGAGGCACGCCTCCGGGGGTCGCCATACTTCTGGAGGAACTGCCTCGCCGCCACCTCTATCTAGAAGTCCAGGAGATGGCAGCCGTCAATAAGGTGAGGTACCTCCGAGCCACCATAGACAGGGGCGTCCGCGGTGCCGAACACGTGCGGCGGGCGACAGAGAATTAAAAGAGTCAATAACTTCGCACGGCTCATGCCCAACATTTACGGGCCTTGACAATCCAGACGTCGTATAGTTATGTCCGCGGCTGAATCAGTTGCCCTGCACGGAGTTCCGGCCTGGCCTACCGACACCCTTAAGTTCGCCGCTAACAGGACCCACCTGAATCGGGCTCAGAGGGTCGGAGCTCTCATGGTAATTGCGGCGTACCACACGGTTAGCACAGCGGCGGTCCTCGTTCTCGCTGGAACGAACCCCTATGACCTGAAAGCAGCCGAGTGCCACCAATGGGGCAATCCCCAGCGCAAGAAGAGCGCAAGAGGGTGCCCCAGGCGCCCATATCCGAACTCTAATCCCGAACATCAAAGACTGGCTGACCTGTCCAGGAGTTGAATTCACTGTCTACTCGACAACTTTCAGTCCTACCTGTTCAGGATCGGGAAGGTCCTAGCCCCAAGTGCATCTACTACGGCGATGGACCATAAGACATCCAGAACACACTGTTCTGAGATGCATGGGCGAAGCAGCGCGCACTTCTACCGCTTTTATTGACGAGTCTAGCTTTTAACCTACATGACCTCCGCAAAAACATGACGGAAACACTCTCGTACTGGAACATTATATCCGTAATTTTTAAAGCTATACTGCATGAACAAAATGAGGACCAATTCCCAAAGGGGCCCCCGGCCCTCTCCGTGGCTCACGGTGAACACACCTGGCAGGACTAGTAAATTCGCCGAAATGCCGGGGGACGGGGGCATAACTGCTTTTTAGTGGGTCGGAGCCCCACACTACCGGCCCACGCTTGCAGAGAGCTTTCCCGCCGTGGTGACCACTGTGTGCAACCGCATTTTCCTGTTAGTTCTCAAAGAAAAGAACAGTGATTCTTATCCGTAGCCATTTCTGATTACGCCCAATTTTCATATTGACAGGCAGAATGACGTCAGGGCCCTGCTGAGCACATTAGTCAAAAGGCATTTAGTTCGTTGAGCACGCGTTTTGAAGAAATCGTAGTCTAGTCAAAAATGTTCTTTAGATGCCACGGCTACACATCAACAAATTCGGCTCTGCTTGCAAACAGCTTCGACAATTTGCCGTGCTTCGGTATTACCAGCGTTCGGAGCCGCAAACTGCTAAAAATCCCTAGTACCAGTAAATGTGAATCATGTTAAAGAATCGTTTCAGGTGGACAGTGGCCGTTTGTCTCATCATAGAGTACTCTCGATGGGCCGACTACTATGGGAGTCTGGGCAATGCAACAACACGCGAAGAATTTTCTGAATACATTTTCGGCTTACCATTTTGGGTACTCTGCCATAAAGTTTTACCAGTCGACCCTTTTAGGCGCAATATGTGAAGAAAAGTGGCAAATCATTATCCCTTCATCTTTGTTATTGTTATTGGTTCTACCGTTGTGTCCATCCCTATATGGCACAAATCGCCCAAAACATAGCGTAAGTATACTACGAACATACGTAGCACGTGGGCAAAGCTTTATAAGTTGAGCGATCATAGGAGGTCAATTAGTGGCGGCGTGGTCTAGGGGATTAGTGCGCTAGTCATGGTTGTCATCTACCGGTCCCCGGTTCGATCCCTGTTGTTGATCGAATTTTCTTTGAGCAATCCTCATTGAGATTAGATGAATAACCATACCGCTGAGGGTCAGCGGCCATGCTGCCACAAGGACTGTTAGGAAACCTAGATATCTTAACATGTCCGGCTCTCGGTGCTTTGAAGATTATACCTCAGGTTGAGTTCCAAGCCCGTAGGGGACGGAGGATAGTCTAGAATTAAAAACAACCTCCTTAAAAATGTTTTAAATTCTAGGAGGGTCAATTATCATCCACATATCAATTATATCGAAAAACACAGCACATGTAAAGCATCTATAACAAACCTGAGTGGATACGAATAGAAATGTACACATTCGGGAAAGCCGTTTTATCGACTTATATTAAATAAGTCAAACTTATAATAGAGCACGACGGAATTCATGTCCACCGGGCTACAAGTACTCTTCGTTAATTTGGCTCTTTGTAAGTGACTGCAAAATATGTTCGTACTGCACTTTTCTTGTGAAAGCGCGGGTCCTGTTTCAAGCAGCCATGACATGAGGGTTACGCAAAACCACGTTTACATGTGTTATGCCTGTTATCCCGACATATTCCCAGCTTAATATTACCTGCGCAACAAAATGTTTTTTTTTTTAATAAAGATAATAGTGGCTTAGTGCACAACATTGTAATCATGGACGGTTGAATTACGTATAATGCGTAAGCAGCGGGCGGTTGTGAAATGTAATCAATTCTTTTCAGGCTAACTTGTGTTTTTCAAAATAAGGGAAAATACATATTTGCTCATTTTCAAAGCAAATAATTTTGAGCCAGAAATGTGTTTGGTGTTTCTCTGATGCCTTTTTTGTGATTCTTATAAAATTTAGCGAGACTCTACAACGAACGCCAGTGGCATGAGCCCGTCGAGGGTTCGAAAAGTCGAGCTCCATTTAGCCATTCCAGTTAAGTTTAATGCCTCAAGTGGTTCAAATTACTTGTCAGAAACTACAAGTTAAGAGTACTATTATTTTATTCAAATATTCCAATTACTTTATCATTCCAACGGTAAACGAGGTGGTGCACAACGCAAGTGGGTCGATACGTAAGAGCACTTCGACCTGAAACACTGTCTGTAGCTTCTGTCTTCGGACAATTCTGTAGAGCAGATAACTGGTATGGCTGAACGATGGGTTTAGCCATATAGTTCTATCTATGACCAGTTCTATGAGGGCTATAGTATGGCGCCTTCCCGCGGTTAGCCATGACGTTCCAAGGGATAATTCATGGCCGCGTCTGATTGCTCACGGAGGAAGCAGCGCATCGTCCACTATGTCTTATTGACTGTAAAGCTATACCGAATTCTCTCTCGACGAATTTCCTGGCAACCAGCTAACATTATTCTATTTATTAACTTAAGTTTTGCATAAGTTATGGCGGTGCCACTGATCTCCTAAACAAAATATATTTAAACACAGAAATCTATGAGAAAACTAACCATTTTGAAACGAACAATAAATTTTCAATGTGCATGCAATAATTAGGCCAACTGTTTGCTAGATTGCTAGACTTTAATGTGCCCCTAGCGGAATATAAGTTTTTCAAATCGTGGCCAAAAAATATTTAACGCGCCTTATTCGGTTTAGAGGTTGCATCGATTTTCTGTCTAAAGTATGGCGTCAGTACTTGGTAAAAATGGCAAAATGCAACACTGGTATTGAAACACTCTTTTCCGTTGCAACGCTCGAACATTCTTTAGACGTACTATTTAACGTTGGATCTACGTTGTACATAGTAACATCGATTGTATATGTCGTATTGTAGAAGATGTCATAATGAAAAGCAAATTGAGCTGAATCCTGACGGAGGCACTCTTTTGTCGGCATTACCAAGTGGGCTTCTGCCGTGCATCAAAATTGCAATGTTCTTGGTCAGTACCTACTTTTGGTTAAATCGTTGACCTGTAAGAACCTTGCAAAGTTGTATTCTACATGCTCGGTCGTAAACGGCTGAACATTTTGTTATTACGCAGACTGTTTCACATATCTGTACCCTGATGAACCTATTAGCAGGGTAAATCAGAGCTTCAGATTCGATTGCAGCTCGCTTACAATTTTATTTTCCGCAAATTAGTTAGGATTTTCGGGAAGACAGATTTTTTATTATTATTTTATTATTATTACAGTATTTTATTATTAATTATATGCTACTAAATTGTTTGAACCTGAACCGGACTTTTCGGTGATGGATAATCTTTTGCATTTACATTGCCTCTACCAGCAAGCTCCCATACCTGCAATATTTCCGAATAAAGTCTGCTGGTGGCGTGGTGCATTCGCGTGGGCTTTGCGACTGAAGGAGACACAAAGGTGCACAGACTCGATCCCCACCGTTGATCACTTGTACTTACGGGTTCCGCCTTTCAAAGCAATGCAAATTAAATTAATGCCATTGCGTGGTCGTTAAATGTTGGCTGAGAGTCAACCCGAACGGCCTACAGGCCTATGAAAGGCCTACAGGCGAAATCCGAGAAAGATCTTCTCCGGCCCTCTGAAAAAATTACTATGATGTACTACCGGGCGGGAGGTTCACACGTATACCGGGCGGAGTCCAGTTATAGTTGGCTGGAGAGGATATTTTTAGTTCCTTGCCGTGGGCGTCAATACCATTGTCCAACATTGGTCCGCCGTTGGTCAACAAGACTACCGCCAATACGGTGACTCAGGTGCCTGCAATCCAAGAAATTGTTAATGATAGTTGATAATGGTTGCACTTTTCTATACGCCAATTACTTACGTCGCATGGAACCTTCAGAAAATACCTGTAGAATATCGGACGAGCATTTTCTTTCATAATATTGCCATAAAACTCAGGGATGGAGGATATCTCGCAGCACTGTGGCATGTCTCCAGATAGTACAGGAATGAAAAGATTCAAAGATTGTCATAAAAAAGATCAAAATAAGATCTCATTGACTATCCACCTCGATGCGGCAAAACATCATCGAAGTTGGGTTCCACACTACCTCATAACATCGAGATATGCATAAACAATTTCTCCTCTTAAAAAATGAATTAAAGCTATGATTTACGCCATTTTAGGGCTGGAACCCATACAATTAATTAGATATCTGTATATAAGATTTTTTTGCAAGTTGCCTATGCCTCGATTCGCGTTTAGAATGGGCAGCATTCTAGACCGCGTAGATTCGCGCGTCAGGTGCGTAATCATCGAATGGGCAGTGCAGGCACCTCACCTAAAATTAAATCACGCACCCTTTAGGCTCAGGACGTCTGCACTACTTAACCATAACAAGCCCAAGATTCCTGAAAAACCAAACTAAATTAAGCGATTATTATTGGGTTCGGATTCTCATACGACAACTTACCGCTGATGATGCCAGCTCTTGTTCGCCAATTCTTTACTTGGAATGAAGTTATGCAATATAAGACTGGGCTCATCTTATGTACAAACAATAGATGCTAGATGATACATCAGATCAAACGATACGCGAGGTGCTCTTAAGCTGTGCCAGTAGGCGGTCACATAATCAGCCTTATTATAATTTATACCATCATCGTCGAACAGGCGACAGGGGACAAGAGAGCTTTTGACTTTCTACTTCAGCGACTATCTCTGGCAGTTCAGCGCGGCAATGCGGCAGCAATTATGGGCTCAATGAGGGGCTGCCTCGAAAACAAGCTCGACTGGTAGAATTACTAACTCAAGTGTAGTTAGTACTTCACATTTTTCTGTAACCACAACATGAAATAATAAATGAAGCCTATATGATAAATTCGAATAATAAATGTATACCATCATGGGACAACTAAAGCGCGCATTTTGCAAGGGAATTTTGACCAATATACTTGATGCATAGTCTTGCGGCTTAATTTTGAGTTTTTTTCATATATGGTGTCCCACTAAGAGCGCAAAACTTAACCTTTAAAAATATGTTTTTCTTATTATTTACCAAATGTTTACTTATTCATAAAATAGACATGTGGAACTTATGCGCCGAGTAACATACCTGAAGAAATGCTCTTCACGACTTTGCTGGCACGTCTGCGTTCTTTTAACGATTGCTCAATTAAGGTTTGTCGTATTGTGGCTAGCCTCTCTCAGTGATGCAGCGTTGTAGTCTCAGCAACATGAGAATAGGCCTCATCGCTGACGACAACTTTGTGCGAAAACTCACCATTCACTTATTGTTGTTCAATTACCCAATTGACTATAAGAATGCTTTGTTGTGTCGAAAGGCGATAAGTTTTCACTAATGGCGGGCTGTCTATCACCCATGAAAGGTTTGACTGTCAAGGCACAGCACTAGCAAATGGCTCTAAATGTATATGCTTCTTCATGTTGGGACAACGTGTTTAAAACAGGTCGTAATTGCATTACTACGAAGAAGACAAGTGAGATTTAAATCAAACGCTTGAGGCCTCTCACAAATTGCGACGAACATCTACAATGCATGGAAAGGGGCAGTGCTATGTATAACTGCGTGGGTACGCATAATTACGTTATTCGAAGCCCGAACGCGGTTATATTGGTAGTTGCAGGACCAAAAGCGTTATTCGCTTTGTAGTATTATGTACTGCTTGTGTGTATGAAAATCGTATTTTAAAACTTAGCTTCAAACGGCTAAATAGTACCCTAGGGAATTAGAACCCTAGTCTCCTACTCTGTTGGCCTGTGCGTTCCGAACAAGTGTTCAACCCAACAGTGCGCCATTTTATAATCCCTTCCCGAAAACTATGAGATTGCATTTTATTTTATACCATGTTACTATTAAAAGTGCCACTAAAGCGCACACACACAAATAGACAAATATATTTATATCTCAAATTGAGGCAATCCAAGATAACATACTTTACATCAGGCGGGGTCGGAACAATAATCCCCAACGACTACACAAATCCTTTGTCGTCTAATGCCAATTTAAAGCCCGCCTCAGACCATCGCTCGCTATATCCGTAATTGATTATTATTATTTACCGTTATATATATATATATATATATATATATATATATATATATATATATATATATATATATATATATATATATACATACATATCTGTATGTGTATATCGTTTGCGTGTGTGTAGTACGTGTTTTTGCGACAATGCATTTGGCGGCGGGCACAAATTAGTGCGCGACACTTGGAATATTGCGATGCATAATGTATGAACGTAAGTAACATTGGGCGACGGCAACGACCGTTCCAAACGGAATGACATTACCTTTTGAATGTTTGATGCTGTGCGCCAGATAAGAAACTGGAGCACACTACTTTGGTACATTTATATATGCATATATACACATACACACAAACTATATATATATATATATATATATATACACATTCAGTTCTACCTTTCTCGGTCTAGGAGTAAGCGACAGGGAGAAAAGAGCGAAACAATGGCGAGAACTAGAAACTAGCAAAGCAACGAGTTTGTCTGTTCGTTGAACTGGATTTGGGCGCTGAGGAGAGCCGCCATGCTCCCGCGGTTGGCGGTGCGAGTCCGCAAAGCCCGAAGCGGCCGAAGGGACAGGGATCATCTGGAGGGGTGCCGCCCTCTGAGCTATCGGTTGTGGCGTATCTTTCACATTGCGTATGCATTCGTTCAAACATTAATTCCGTCGTGCGTTGTCCTCCCGTATCGTCTTCGTCGTCGTCGTCGTCGTCGTCGCATATTGTCCCTTGCCAGCCGGCTAGGCCGAATCTCGGTGCAGTCATAGCCTGCTGGCTACGTATACATTGGCTGGCTCCGTAGCCCCGCCGCTCTCCCTAGCTAGCTGAACGGCCGCGTCGGCTTCTCCAGCCCTTTCGTGCTCACGATGGTGTTGTTGTTGTTGCTGTTGTTGTTGCTGTTGTAGTTGCTGTTGTTGTTGTTGTTGTTGTTGTTGTTGCTGCTACTGTTGCTGTTGTTGTTGCTGTTGTTGTTGTTGCTATTGTTGTTGTTGTTGTTGCTGCTCCTGTTGTTGCAGGTGTTGTTGTTGTGGTGGTGGTTGCGGTTATCTTCATAATGGATGTTTAGTGAACAATTTTTGCATATCGGTCCGACCCGACGGATCCTCGCCGCCCGCCGTCACCGTAAAAGCCGTCAAACCCACCATAGCCCCAACAGCAATACCAACTACGGTACGTGGCCACACCCACGTACGATGGCTCCACGAACGATGACGATGATGGTGACGATGATTCTGCAGCTGATTCTGCTAGAGTCTGTTCGTCGTGTGCACGGCCTATGGCAAAGATAAGTAATGATCAGGCAATTCACCAGTTAGATAGAGCGCATTCAATTAAGAGACAAAGAATGGACCTACACACATATATATATATATATATATATATATATATATATATATATATATATATATATATATATATATATAAG
Source organism: Dermanyssus gallinae (assembly GCA_003439945.1). NCBI lineage: Eukaryota > Metazoa > Arthropoda > Arachnida > Mesostigmata > Dermanyssidae > Dermanyssus > Dermanyssus gallinae. The sequence continues at coordinate 74,264 of QVRM01002090.1, forward strand.
AGAATGAGAGAGATAGCAAAATAGAGAAACACATGCGTAGATATCGCACGATATGTTGTACTCATTCTAAAAGTAACGCAAACGTCCTTGACCTCAGAAACTATTAACGCGCATATTTGATTCGTCTCTTAAACTCAACTGGTTTTCATTACGCACATTGACTACAAACTAACTAAAATTGTGATCAGTGTCCAAAATAGGTCGTTATAGTTCTACTGCAGCTGACTGAGAGCTTCTTCTCGACCGGCTCTTCAAAGACTCATGAATTTCAGTCTATATAAGGACCAATGATTGAACTTTAGACACTAATTAGAACAAAAAAAAACATAGCAAATATACACACACGCATAACATAGTGCACATGTATGTTAATTGAAAACTGTTGGCGCTATTAGCCGTGTCGGAGTTGTTGTCCGTTTTACTTTATTTCCTGCAGCAGCTCGTATAGATATCAAGAGCTGCTACGATAGATGGGGGTGTGATTCCTGTCAAGTGTGCGAAGTTCAACTACCTAAAATATCGAATTGTGAAGCTTGTAGAGCAAATCGAGAGAGAGTGAGAGACAGAGAGAGAGAAAGAAAGAGAGGTTTTGTCGCTCTGAACAGAAACAGCGACGCGGCTAACAGCTATCTGTGGTGTTAAGAAAAAAACGCGCGACTCGTAGATACACTTGGTCAAGCAGCAGATGACTAATGAGAACTGGACGCAGCAGCAGCAGCAATTAAGAAAAACGCGTGAACTTATTGGGTCATCTGATACACACAGTTTCGTACACACAGACACAAGCATACGTACCAACTTACATGTGTGCGTACATCTAGAACGCTATATTTTTTCTATAACGACATTCGTTTGTTAATCATGCAGGTCGATGTGTGCCTTAGGCTAGCAGCGAACGTTCGTCCCCATCAACGACCCCCAGTAGCAGTAGCAGCAGCAGCAGTCAAAGACGTTGGCGGTGGTCGTACCCCCGTCGTCGTCGTCGCTGTCGTCGTCGCCGCCGTCGTCTTCGCCAGCGGGGGTACCCGGGGGTCTTGGCACTACACGTTGTCGTTGCTCTGGACACGTTGTTGGTTTGTCGTGTGTTTCGTTGTCCGTCCGCTTGCCGCTGGTTTGGGGACTCCACTTTAACGACGGCGAGTAATTGCAAGCAATTAAGAAGATCTCGACGACGCGCCGCCTGCTGCCTGCTGAATACAGCACAAGTATTCACAATCAACCAACGAAGAACTCTGTCTCGCCGCCGACATTGGACATCGAGCGAGCGAGGAAGCGAAAGAGAGAGGGAGAGATGGAAATGAACCGGGGGTGAGGCAGGGAAATTGCTATTGAACGAGATAGAGAAAGAACGAAAGAAAGGTTGCAAGCAGGAGAAAACATAGAGAAAACATGTGGAAAAGAAGGAGAGAAAACGAGAAAGAGGCGCAGGCAGTGTGGAAAGACTTGAGCGCCTGGTTTGCGCCTAAGAACGCGCCGCGAAATGTAGCCAAGTCGTTAAAGACCTCCGCGTGACAGCAGCTTTGCCCCCCAGCCGCCCCCACCTCTCTTTCGCCGCCCGCGCTTGATCGGTCGGTCGGTCGGCCCATCCACGTACGACTACAACAACAACTACTACTACGATATCGCTCCCCCCCCCCCCCCCCCGTAGAGCCAGTATCCTGAACCCCCCCCCCCGTAGAGCCAGTATCCTGAACCCTCCCCGTAGAGCCAGTATCCTGAACCCCCTTTTGGGTAGGCGCCAGCCCCGGCGAGAGCTCCGGCGAAGGTCCAACACCTCAGCGCTCACTTCCCGCTTCGCTGTTCCCCCCCCCCCCCGCCGACGGACGTCCAGCACTTATATTTGCTAGCCGCCGCTAGCTTCGTATGTTGCTCCTCCAGACTCGCGTACGAAATGGAATGGTGCCGGAGTTCTGTCGCCGGCGAAACGATGTTTTTTCGTTCATAGGCTGGCTTGCCCCCCCCCCCCCCGTCCCCCGCCTGCCTGCCTGGCTGGTTGGCTCGTTTGGCAGTAATTCCGTTTGGCGAATTCTAATCGCCCGTCGCCGAGAGAGCAGCACCGTCTGCTGCACACGGAATGCGATAAATTTTAACACACTGGCTCGCGTATGGCCGCACGTTTCCACCACACGTTTTGGCGCCTGGTGTCGTTTTTTCTCGTCGCGGCCGCGAATTCAAGTGGTCGCTCGCTGCAACGGAAAATTTGTGACGACAATTTCGCCTCCCCTCCGCTGTCGTCGTTGTTGGCGGTGTAGGTGGCGGCGGCGCTGTCTTGGTATTGGCTGACACCGCCAGACGTTCACACGGTTAACTCTGGCGTGGCGGCGCCGAACAATCGTGTCAGTAGCAGGCAGAACGTTTTCCAAAATGAATCAACGAGTTTGTCTGTTGTGTATATATATATATATATATATATATATACATGTACATATTAGTGTGTGTCGCTATCCGTCACGGTAGGGGCTCGCGATTTAACGTGAGGTATATATATAAATATATATATATATATATATATACATATGGATATTTATTTGTTACGAAACGAATTAACTTTTACGTAGGTTAAGTCAACGCATGATTTGTAATGTGCTCGTTCGTTAACTAGATATTCCACTAAGAGCGCTAGATTTTATTTATTCAACATTTAAATATGATTGTATTTAATGCATTTGTTATATCCGAAAATGAATACGCACGTTTTGTCTGTGTTGTCTTCAAGAAGTTATAATAGTAGTAGTCACGTTAACATATACGAAAAAAATGCATAGCTTTTTTTTCGTAAGTTTACTTTGAAATAATAGAACAAAAGACACAATGCAATAATTGCACTTAAATACTACGTGGTGTTCGCAGAATTTGGCGGAATTACAAAGGCTTGCTCGAAAAAAAATATGCTATTAACATTTTCTCTTTCGAACATATGCTATTTGAGTCGCTAAATAAATATTTATTTAAATATTTTTACAACAATGGGCGTTTAGTTAGCTTCGCTGAAACAACAAGTTTCTACTCAATATTTACCGTTGTGTTCAAGTATGCCATCCACGGATACAACTAATAATAATGACGAATGATCGAATAGTGCTTCTCAACGAACGCAAACGTATACATTTTTGCCAAAGGCTGGGCCTCCAGAACATTGCGCCGCCTGCTAAACTTCGAAGGTACACTTAGCCCACATGTTTCCAACCCATCGGCGTTTCATTAACACATCTTGCCGCGCGTTACCAATGCTATCTTTGTTCTAGACGTGAAGAATACATCCCGCCACAGGTCGAATATTTTGAGTTTATAGATGATCTTGCACTGTTTTGTTTGCTTTGTCTATCACGGTCAAACGTGGATGGTTTCGCTTGCCCACGTAAATAGAACGGAATAATAATATTAAAACTGAAGCGTGTTACTTACTACTACTAAGCATGTCGTAGGAGTATCAGTAAGCTGGCTGACCAACGCATACCATCTGTGGAGAAAAATTATCGTAACGTGTCTATAACCGTTTGGACATGATTTCTCATATCGTATTGCCAAATTTTTTAAATGGCAAGGATAGTAGTGAGTATCGTTTGGTACTTATTATCTAAAACCCTCAAGTTTTCATGGAGTTGTTCCGGTTTTCAGCTTCAGTTATTCATACCTCGTCTATAGAGAACTCTTAGTTCAAAAGTGATTAAATATGTATGAATGGTATTCACTCGATCTCCAGTATTCACTCAGGGACTGTAAATATACGGATTTAACAAATACATTGATAATAGTAAAAAAAAAATCGCCAGAACCTGATTTTTTTAAAAGTCCAGACAAAACTTGCAAATCATTTTTTAAAGCACAAATCATCTTTGTAGGTTCGAAAAAATCGAGTAAAACTCAATACATACGCGCGGCATTTACCTTCAGGTTTGAAATTAAGTAGACTCTATAGTAAGTATTTATTTTTATGTATTTTTTAAATGTTTAGTTTTATTTTCATTACGTAAAACACGCACAAGGTAGAGTAAAGTGTTTTAGAATCGGAAATCATTGACTGATAAAAATATTCTTATTACACTTTGCGCACTAGGTCATACATCTCAATTAGAATAATTAAAGTCTTTGTAGTGACTCAATGCAACCACCACTCCGCTGATACATTTATATTTAGTAACGATCGGAAGATGCTAATACAACATTCAACAGTGTTCTAACGGAAAGGAGTTTTGATTCTTAACTTTTACTTAAACTTAGTGGGGGGGCTGGATGGTAATGCACCATCTATTTTTGTTGAGACATCTGTGCTTCTCGTTTTTTTTGGATCATGGTTGATTTTGATTCCACTCATTTTTAACTCACCTTGTTTAAATTAAGAACCATAAAAACCAATTTAGAAGTGGCCGGTCTGGGTCTCGAACCCAGGCCTCCAGCAAGGCAAAGGCTGTTGCCACTAACCCATCTTGCTCGGTAAAATTAATTTATATTACGTTTTTATGTGTGTGCAAGCAGTGAACCAGGCCGCGGGAATTTTGATTCTAAGAAAATAATGACTTGAGAATGAGTTCTTGAGAATGAGAATAATATTTTTCGAACGAGGGTTTATGATTAATATGTACATGCATGACAATTACTAATAATAATTTGGAGAGAAGATACCACTTCGTTTCCGTCTGGAACCCGACCATGGAAACGATGGGCCCGATCAGCAAGAGCACAAATATCTCCCTCAAAGACCTAGGAATCAAAATTAAAGCTAACACGGGTGACCAGCGCGAGGGCGAGTTTCTGCGTCAGCAACTCTCGTTTGCAGTGTTTAGGGGAAACGCCGCCGCTATCAACAGCTCTATGAGGAGTGAGATGAGCCTAGGCGGGTACACGCTTGGGCCCCATAATAATAATAATAATAATAATAATAATAATAATAATAATAATAATAATAATAATAATAATAATAATAATAATAATAATAATAATAATAATAATATGGCGCATACCTATCGCTCGTAACGTCGTGTTTAATCCTCAAGCGGAATCATCGCAAAAGCGCGTCAAAAGCAGCCGAGCTCTAGACGAGAACAAGCTCTAGAATGCAGCTAGATATATAGCTATATATTCCCGTACATTGATTACCCGGAAGCAGAAACAGACAACGAATTTTTTAGCAGCACTCTCAGAACGCGTCCCCTCTGATTGAACTCTACACGTTTGATCGTAGTGGGAACCTAAATGTAGCGAAGCATATTTCCCTTTAGGTTAAGGAGTTATTCAAGCGTCAGACCTCAATTAAACCCAAGACAAGGGCTAAGAATAACTATCAAAACTGCTTGAGGCTAGCCAAGCCTATGTTCGAGGCAAATCCTAAATTAAAACTGCTGAAAGTGAACGCTGCGCGAGTCCCGTACACTTATATTCCCGTACACTGTAAGTATTATAAATCTCTTTGTTAAAGGTACCATAACTGAATATGTCAAAATAAGATTATTTAATTTAAAAACATACTTATTATAGCAATAGCGAGTCCAACATACATAATATAATAGTACTTATAGTGGTGTCACTTTTTGCATTTCATAGCAAATCAAATTATATTATTTGATGTATATTTTACGTCTAGTGCAAGCGAATAGAACCTAGCGGATAAACTCCAAAGCCACGTGTATAAGTTCAATAGTTTTTAGGTACCACCTCAGGTTATTCAATCAACAGCTGATTGCAGTACGGTATGTGAGTAAACTAGAAAATACATGATTAGTTTAACAAGGTACTTAACGTATTTCACAGTTGGCGGCACGTCTAAGCCAATGTTGAGCGTAAAAGCTGCGCATATAAGTAGAGAAGGATATTTACCCTGCACTCCAGGCAGAACAGTATCTAGTTTACTAAGCGCATATCGATTATCATTTGTAAGCATTATTATGCATATCGACAGGCGTATCAAGACAAGAAAATTATTTTTTTCGATGAAAGGAACAGACTAAAACGTCTTGTTAGAAGTGACGAAATTATTAACAGTTGTTATTCTGTCTTTTTTTTCTTACGTAGTCGTCACCTGCGTGTTCGGCAAAGAATTCCGTATACTCTGAATGGCACCTAGCGCAAGCTAGCGAAAAGCGAATAGCTTTAAATAGTTGCTGAGTAACTGAGCTTTTTGGACTGCCATATAGAAAGTGAAAGCACGCATACATGCTAACATTTTGATCTGCTTCACCAAATAAATCAGTCGCGCTCGTTTAAAGCGCACCGTACAATGTATATATGTGTGTATATATATATATATACAGGGTCCGCCAGCTAAACCTAGACAAACTCATGTGCAACCAACAGAACAAAAAATGTCGTTTGCCATGTTGATGTTAGGTATTATTGTGTTCGTACCTGTCACACTTTCGATGCAATCATAATGGAGAAAGTACATACATTTCTAGGCCCGGAGTTGGTGCGAAGAATGGCAGTGGTATGTAACCGCCTAGCGCCGCCAAGCGCGTATGCGAGATCGTTTTCTTCTTCAACTATCCGACAAGTACTACGTATGCCATTGCCAGGGATTAAAACGACGCAGAAAAGTCTGAGGAAGGGAGTGCACTCAAGAAAATTCCCGACCAGCCGAGGCCTGGATGATTCCGGAACCTCGCTGAGAAAGCACCTGAGCATCTACTAGGCGTGAGTGCCGGCATCATGCGTCGGATTGCAAAGGAGGACTTGCACTACGTTTCTTATGCACGAAATATTCGACAAGTGCTCTCTGACGAGACTCAAACTACCCGAGTGACTCGGTCTGAGTTACTCCTGTGTTTGCTCAAACATGAGGCTGTCGAGCGGTTTCGGTTCTTTTTAGATGATGAAAAAAATTACGACTGACGCCAAATTGAACAAGATAAATGACCGGTCGCCCGCTGCCCACTGCTCGAAGGAGGTGCCTGTAGCAGAAACGACCAAATTTCCGACCGAGCTAAATATGTTAAATGTGGTGTCAAGTGAGGAGAACGTTATGCGTTCGCACTTTTTTTTAAAAAAGGAATGAAATTACCACAGCGAAGTTCTCCAACGAGTTCTGATGATTGCTGTTAAGCCGTGGACCGCGTGTTGAATAAAAGACCGTACGCATTTTAGCAAGACGGTGCGGCCGCACACACGAACCACTTGGAGCCAACTGGTCAGACGACATTTTGGACGTGTTCTGGCCGAAACACGTTTCTGGCCACTAAACAGTCCAGATGTAAGTCCTCCGGACTTATTTGTGTGGGACGAAGAGTTGCTGAATATAACGGGTCTAAACTCGACATTCTAGGTGCCCTATAAAAAAAAAAATATATATATATATATATATCCGTCCTTACCACAGGCCTTAAGGCCCATTGCGAGTGTCGAGACATGTTTTGTATTGAATATATGTCAAATAAATATGTATATGTATGTTATGTATATAAATATGAAAACAAATAAAATATCGGTCTTAAATATCGATATAGAAAATGTAGAGCCCGTTAACGCAAATATATATTTTAATAGAACATGGTTTCCGAAAAGCCTTGTTTCGGAGTGAGAGAAATCACTGAAATCCGTTACACTGGGATTATTATGGAGCACAAAGTGTGCAATTGCGATTCAACCAGTCCTCTAATACAGAACCTAGGCTCATCGACGTATTCGTAAGATTTGTGAGAAATTCTGCTTCTTCTGAAGAACTTATAACGCCGGCCGAGTGATCGTTTTGCAATGCGCAGTAGTATGTGGGCGTTGTGAATTGTCGTGGGGTTATGATTTTGAGGTATTGGACGTGAAAGTCAATAATTGAACTTCAGTTTTTGCGAATTTACTTCTAAACGACCATGTCGCATCTTTTGGCCGACGTCTTCATTTTTTTTCACAAACGCGACGATATGCTTAGTTATTTGACAGGAGGACTGGTTGTCTCGCAATCAAACATTTTGTACTCTTATGTCGGGCAACAACATCAGTGTCACGGATTTTAGCAATATCACTCTCACTCCGAATTAATACTTATCAGAGCATGTTTCAATGGAAAAACAACATTTACTTTACCGAGCTCTACCATTTCCCATATCGATGTTCAGAAATTTCGGAATATATATATATATATATATATATATATATGCTTGATAAATAGATGGACAGATAAGACTATTTGAAGGACATGCGCTTTTGTTTGCACATTCTCGTTCATTCAAATACATTAATGTATGCAGATGACATTGTGATCTATGGCAGGAGTTTATTTAGGGTTAAGCAGGGACTAGAGCGGCTAATCGATTATATGGACGAGATGGGACTTAGTATTAACTGGCAAAAGACAGTAGCAGTAAAATTTCGAAGAGGAGGTCGATTGGCGAAAGACGATGTTCTTCGAGCCAGGGGTAATCCAGTAAATTTTGTAAATAAATTTACTTATTTAGGGGTCACTATAACGTCAAATGGTAGCACTTTTCAAAAACATATTGAAACCAGAGTAGGAAAAGCCATTAGAGCGGCAGCAGCAATTAAAGTCCCGCAAATGTTGTCAATACATACCGCGTCCGCCCTTTTCAAGATTAAAATAGAACCAATAGCAACATTTGGTGTATCACTTATATGGGAGAAATTAGGAGAGGCAGATCTACAGTTACTAGATAGAGTTCGATTTTTCTTCATGAAGCGGGTTTTGGGGTTAGCTAACTCTTAAAGGAATAGAATAGAAGGGGGGGGGGCTCTAATGATACAGGAATTACAAGTAAAATGGGGTTTACCTAAGACGACGGCCTTCGTGGTCTACACTATGAAGTGGGGGGAAAAACTAAAGGATATAGACATAGGAATATACACGACGATAGCGATGAGGAGTACAACCTGGCGGGCAACCGGATATAAGAATAGGCATCTCACTACGGCATTTACAGCCCACGGGTTCCATCACGTATTATGCAGCACACAAGAATTCCACAATCCTCAGGAGTGTTGTAGGTGCGCGAGATGCTTAGGCCATTGTGATAGATACCACGCCGCAGCATGTCCAGCAGTGCAATCAATAGCGGAACTCGCAAGATGAGGGAAGATCCGGTGACGCAGAAAAACCACTGATTCAGATCGATGTACTTATTTAAAATTTACCCAACCTGGGTGTTAATAAACCATAATATAATATATTCTCGTTCATTGTGGATACGCTCACCACTACTCTTCAGTGATTACCGACTACCCGACGCATGTAGCTGAGCATTTTTATGAGCGACTGTACTCGTTCGTAACATTGCAACTTCGAGACGCACGTGCGACGGACAGAATCGTCGTTGGTGAGAGAGGCTGCGCTCTGTGTCTCTCTGTCTATATGGTGAAGTGACGCGTGGCGGCCGCTTAAACAGCCGCTCCGGTCCGCACCGCCTTGCGCACACGCGGCAGCAACGGACGGCACCCCGCCGTGACCCAAGGCACTTCCTGCACTCGGTTGGGCACCTTACTTTGATATTCGTCGTTAACTTGCTGGCTCAATATGGCGTTCGTTGGCGCCGGCGGCAGAACGGCTCCAGAACGGCGTCACGCCGAGTGAGGTGATGCTTCCTCCGCCGTGCCTTGCCTCGCCTCGCCTCACATCGGCTTCACATCGGCGGCTTCAGCAGTGGCCGGCCAACCACCTCTTCTACCTTTGCGCACCTCGTCACGCGCCTCCCGGACCAGACACCCGTCACAGCCTAGCCAGCCAGCCAGGCAGCCAGCCAGCCGACTAATAGCATTCTAATGAGGAGTCTGGCTCCCGTTGATGGTGAAGAGGTCGTTCCATCGTTGGTTCGTTCGTTTGGTGAGTCAGTTGTATGAGTGCGTGTAATGAGACAAGACATGCCACTATTGCTACCACTACCACTACTACACTACTACTACAATCCATGTTTAATGCTTAATTCGAGCCTGTTCGTTGCTAGGAGATTGCTGGTTGATTGAGACGCTGATGCGGGCTGCTAGGCTGTTAGAACAATAATGCGATGTAACAAATAGCGACGACGAGTAGAGCGGAACAGAGAAAATGTAACGTTTTTTGCTCATTCGGCCCAGTCTGTGTTTCGGAAAGGACACTACACTTTGAAGAGTAGGAGGAAATCGCGCACAGAATTTCGCGGGTTTATTTGGAATCACTTACGAATTTGCGGGTATGTTTGGAATCAAGTTAATCTACCATTTTGTAGTGTATAAATATTTATTTGTAAATATTATGTGTGGGCAAATATGTGCTTTAGAATAAATAGTCAATATGCTACGGTCGGCTTATTTTCGCACAATTTGTGTAAAGAAAAGTTTAGCAATGCATATGTTAAAGTAAGCTAATACGGTGCGGTTGCCGTATTTATCGAGCACAATACACGCACACATATATATATATATATATATATATATATATATATATATATATATATATATATATATATATATATATATATATATATAAATTGATTATATTTTATACATTTGAAGTAATTGATATTGGAGCCCGGTAGCAGTAAAAAAGGGATTGCCATTTTTTTGTTTTCATGTCATACGCGTTGGCTTCATGCTTTACATGGACATTTACAACTTTACAAGTTGTAGTACAGTTCGACAAGTGATGAATATACACCCATTGAGTACAATATGTAGCACTGAATGCTGTCTGCGACGTCGGCCAACGTTCTGGAGATGCAAGAATGTGCTCCAGTGTGGTGCGGGAGGGGATTGAGAACCATCAATCAGCGTGCCCCAGCATTATTTTTTTGTTTTTTTATAGGTAAAAAAAGCAAAAGCATTTACAGACACCCGGGCTGGGCTGGATAGTACATGGGGGATTCGCTACTGTTTGTATAGATCCCACTAAAAAACCTCTCACTAAGAGGCGTCATGCCGCAAGGCGGCGAGGGTGCCGTTCCTTAATATGGCTTCAACCAGGTTCAAGTTATTTGTAGTACGACTCGGGCTACTACTATTATTCGACTCAGTAGGGGGCAAATGCAGTTACAATGCGCTTTACTCTCTCTCTCGCTCTCTCACTCACGTCCTCACGCACTGTTATCATTAGCGATGCATAAGGCGAGGCGCTATTGCTGATGCTGGTAAGCCAGTCACATTCAGTCAGCCAGTCTAGTGGGAAGAACTGACTATAGTAGGCTAGTGTCTGAAATAGGGATGGTATGCCCATAGACGACGCTGACCCAACAGTTGACAACTAGAAAATAGAGGAAGAAGATGAAGAAGAAGAAGAACAGGAAGAAGGGGACGGCAAGGGGCTATCTTAAAGCCGCTTGAATTCTCGCAGTTAGCAGCAGTGGGGTGCGAAGATGTAGCGTGACCGGGACGTGACGGCCAGCTGAAGTCGATGAGCTAAGACGCCCGTCCCGCAACCCCCTTTGCCGCCACCGCCGCCACCGCTGCTGCTGCGTCATCGTCGTCGTTTCTGAGGTCGTCGACGATAAATGGAGCGAACGACCGATTTGACAGTTGGCTAAAGCAAAAGCGGAGCTTCTTGCCGAGCGCAGCTCGCTTGGAAGACAGGGGCTCGCGAGTTTTGTTGGTGGGTTCGGTGAGGCAGCGCATAGAGATAGATAGAAAAGGAATAGTGGGAGGGAGCCAGAGGAGGGAACAGAGTGAGACGGAGAAAGAGAAAGAGAGGAGCATGCCGGTTGCCGGGGGCCGGGCTCTGAGATGGTCCGTTTCCTCTGAGTCACCAATTGAGAAGACTTGGGGCACTTGGAAGGGGGGGGGGGGACAAAGACTACTACGCCCCGAAGGCTGGAGGGACTCGAAGACGAGAGAAAAAGAAAGGTGGTGGTAGGCAAGTCGGCGGGAAAGCGGTACTGTGGTGATGGTAGTCGTAGTAGTAGTGTTCGCTTCATTTCACCCAATGAAGATGATGATAATGATGATGAAGACGAGAACGGTGACAACAACAACAACAACAACAACGACGACAGTAACACCAGCAATAAGATGTTGTCGCTATAGACGAACGCTATGGAGGCCAATGGTCCGAGTCGCCAGCGCAGCCCTCAAGCAGCACAATCTCTTTAGATCCTTCGGCCGTGGCTTCAAGTCGCCTTTAGTCACCGAGTCGCACGATGATGATGACGATGATGATGGTGATATTGGTATTGCTGATGCTGCAGATGATAGTGGCGGTCCCGATGAAGTTGATGATGATGGTGATGATGATGATCATGATGAGAGTGCACAAAGGAGAGGCAAAATGAAGAACGAGAATCGACGCCTTATCCGCGCGCTATTGGCCGACATGACTATGTTTCCACAGTGCAGACATATATGTGCACTCTTCCTTCATCCTATCAGCCTTCATCCTCCAGGCTTCTCCTTCCCCCTGCCCCCCCCCCGTCTCTTCCGTCCGGTGGTACAATTCGCTAGCCTCTGATGCAAGCGAGGCGAACAGACGCTTTGTCGGGCGTCGCCGAGCGGGCAAATTGCCACTGCTGCAGCTATCAGCAGCCGCGAAGCAAAGCAGCCGTAGTAAAGAGAATGGGAGAGAAAGAGAGAATAAATGAGAATGCCGGAGGTGCGATTCGGATCGCAATCCTTATTATGCTGCCATTGACTCATTCGTGGAAGAATTGCTGTGAAGTCTATAAGTACTATCATCAGCAACTATTAAGTAATCTCGATCTGAAGACAGTACTGCGGCCACCCCCCGTCAAGGGGCAAAGAGGACGACTGGATTTTAGTGGGTGCGAGTCCCACACTACCGAGGCTTTAGCAACGTCGCCCGGTGTGTATAACGCATTTCACCAGTTACCTCTATTAAAAAAAAAATCATCAGCAACTAGTACTGTTAGCTGTTGCTGCTGCTCTCTGAAACTAGAAAAATAAGGACAACAACATCGATACACCACGCTATGTTCAAAAGCTTAATGAGGATGCGTCAGTAAGTCACGGTCGTTATCCATGGAATCAAGCCAAACTCAGCTGCTCCTGCTAGCAGGAGCGGCATCACCAGTACCGATTGCAGTAAAAGTCGTGATGATATTCGTCGTCGTAGTAGTATCTATCCTAGGTAGACAAAATCTGTCAGCTTCGGGGCATCTTCTGCATCTGCGTACGCTAATGACAAATGTCAGCTGACGGAGAGGTCATGCGTGGGCCTGTTTCGGCATGTTGACGTCATTACAGAACAGCAGACGCCTGCTAGCACTTTTCCACTTCCTAGGTTGTTATCTGCAGTCGATCCTTGAGATCGGGGAGCTCAGTCGGATTTGTCATACAGACGCTGCCATAAAGCATTACGAGGTCCTCTAGTTGCCGCCGTCTTGTTTACTTAACAATTCACTTTGGCTTTGTCTCTTCTCGTTTATGAGAACGGACGCATAGGTAGGAAACAGGTAATGCGATATAAAAACGCTGTAGGCATTGGAAGATGTCTATCTAGATCTACATCAATGTACAATGTACCGTTGCTTTTTTCATCGTTGCTTAGGGTTGCGACCCGCCGCAGTAGTAAAAATGTTTTAAACCGTTTTTAACAAATAACGAAAATTAATTTAATTACCGTCACTGTGGGACTTCCGCCCGTCACCTTTGATCATCTCGTTACAGGATTCCATATTTAATATAATTAAACACGCCCTTTATTTGCGTTAATTACAGAGCGACTCAAAGGGCATTCGCCTTGGCATCTTCCCATCTGCTTGTGACCTTATCACCCAATGGTTACTTTGTGAAAATCTTCTTGAACTATAGGGAGGATCTTATAACCTGTCTCTAGAGGCAGATGGCTTCACGCATATACTCAGCATTTCTTTATGTTGGTTAGGATAACTGGAATATAGAAAAAAAATACAAAATTGGAAGATTAACCAGGACTCACATACCGGACATAGCGACATGGTATAAAATACCACGCGGTAAGTGATATTACTAAACCAAATAAACGTTAAACGGTGAATAACAGTTTTACATGGTTGAGATCAAAAAGGTGCAGACATATGTCCCCGAGAAGCCGTGACTAGTCAAAGAGAAGCAACTAGGTCCTCAGCGGGATCTTGACGCACCCCCGCAGAACGTGAGCAGGTATTGGAGCGGCGTCCACGGGGCCGATTTAGTAAGAAAGCAGCCACTCCACTATCAAGGTTTCGAAGCTGTGCCGTATAATTTAAAGTATTAGAGGTTAGGAAGGAACACGTGTTTAGTGAGTTTCTGAGTCCCATAGTAGTCGCTGCTAACTTCCATCTGTTCTACCTATACTACCTCCAGACGTCCGCTAAGAGCTAATGACCTGTTTATTTATAAACTCGGATGTTGCAAGTGAGTTTTAGGACAGTATTATTTCACCTGTTTACAAGAAAAGCCTACGGCCCGACCGAAAATGTATTAACCAGAGACCATTGCTCAATTTCATGTCTAAGATAAGAGCAGATATCGTGAACCGCATACGTTCTTCTACCTTCATGTGGTCACCTGGACCGCAATCACCATGTACGTACGAAAATCAGTTCAAAGGCAGCGTTGTTGCTGTACGTAGCATGTGACAAGGAGCTCGCGCGAATTTGAGGTAATGTGATTTATACTGGGCACTCTGACTTTTCATGTTCATATCGTGTACTAGCCTGAACTCTTCCGATGTCGCTTCGGGCGCTGGCCTCGAACTTTCCGACAACACAACTTAAGTATGCGTGCAGTTACTATGCATTATTTAGATTTTAAGGACATACACCTTTATAAGAACCTAGAGGTTACTACTGCTTACACGTTCGTAAGACCTAGTCGTACAAAACAAAGCGGGAAGCTCCTGCAATGTATTCAGGACTCTTTGTGAGGCAGGCAGCAGAGCGCCGCAAGGGAGTGACTTGTGTATATGTGCGTCAACAACTTACAGGAGAAGGTGATACCTGACGTATCATTTACCATATTTAGGCAAAATAGCTTAAGCCGTGGAGTAATTACTTTGTCTATCTAATATGTCATATTTGGTGCCGTGAATGATCTCATGGCATGAAAACGCTTACTTTTGATCACTGCTCTTAATGCCCCTTTATTAAAGTAGAGCTTGGTTTGTATTTTACGGCCCAGCAATCCAATTTGCGTTTAGGGACACCTTGGTAGCAAAGTCGTATGACCTTCGACACGTTAATTGAAGGTAACGTCTTTCAATATATTTTCCCCCTTTGATATGATTATTTAAAATTAGCAGCGTTACCAACCAGCGTAAGCAGGTTAAAGTTTCGGAGACTGTTATTTTACGAATACAGGACGAGAGGAATGAACTATAATTGAAACGTGTATATATCTGATAATGCACGTAAAACGCATATGTAACTTAAAAACTAATCACATACCTGTAAACCTTTCCGTAATGAATTAAAATTAAAACCATAAAAATGTATAAGCTTGGCCTAAACGAAACAGACACGTGGTAGTTACAATACACGCCTGCTAAGCACATTGGCTTAGCTAATCTTTTGTGGTGTGTGTAACATATACGTTCTTCTAGAGAAGGGACCGTGCCTCAGGGCCGGGTCCCCTGAGTATTTTGAATACTAGCGGCACGAACGTGAACTCGTTAGCGAGCTAGGCGTATTTGTTCGTCTTCTCGTATTTCCTAATTTTTCATCTCTAAACTTCTTCATCTTTATTCGCTTTGCTTCGCATGCATTGGCCTTAAGGTTCGGTGATCGTTGCATCCCAAACAAGCGCTTCTTCCCTTTCAAAGGAAATAAGAGCCAGACTGTCCGTTTTTTTTCGTCGCTTCTTAGGAGGCCGGTTGACTCTCGGATATACGACATTCGAGATGACCTGACGACCCGGGCCGTAACCTCATTCACTCGCTTTGACGGTTTTGACGGTGTTCGCTTCCGCTACAGGAGAGCCCGTGGGCTCCCCATATGTTCATCTATATTCCGCACGGACGTCGGCGTTCTCAGTGAGCCCTTCTTCCAGCTTCAAACCAATGCACAGACGAAAGCTTTTGTGGTCAAGTAAAGTTGGAGCCACTTGTTAGCTTCTTTCTGGATGACTGCACGTAATCGGGTTTTGTCTGTTATAGTCATGCTGGTACTTCGTAGGACCTCTGTAGATGTTTTTTTGCCTTAGGAAGTAGGCCAGAGACAGAGCCAAGTGTCTCTAGTGTAACGGATCTAGCCTTTCCCTAGTCCCCAAACCCAGGGGGAAGACGAGCCCCTCTTTACCAAGCTTACTGGCCCATATGCCTCATTGAAGCCATGGGTAGGATACTGGAGAACGCTATTGTCAATAAACTAAACAAAAATATCCAGAAAAATGACGTCCTATTATATGCCCAGTACGGTTTCCGGAAAGCTAATTCCACACTGGGGGCTCTAAAGAAGGTTCTGCAACCAGCGGGTGAGAAGACCATGAAGACCCTCAAAACGAGACGATTCGTGCTTCTGATCTTTTTGGATGTCAAAAATGTCTTCAACACAATGAATTGGAGAGTAATTGTGGAGGCGATGGAGAAGAAAGGATACAAATTTCTGCTTAAAGGGGGGGAGGAGTACGAGGTTACCGCCGGAGTCCAACAGGGCTCGACCCTAGGACCCGTGCTCTGGAGTATAGCTTATGACGGGTGCTCGAGATCCGAAGTCTCCCCTATGGGATATAGACGTTGGCGTATGCCGACGATCTTGTACTCATGGTCACGGCTGGGAGCGAAAAAGCCCTAGAGAGCGCCGCCAATGAGGGCCCGTCAACGGTGCTCGAGTGGATGGAATCCCATCACTTAAAATTGGCGTCTGGCATGACGGAGGCAATGTTCCTAACAGGCGGAAAAAGGACGACCGGCGCTAATCTCGTAATGGCGGGCTACTTAATAGAAATGAGAGAGAAGGTGAGGTACCTTGGGGTCATACTAGATACGGCACTGATCAGATCGGCACACGTCAAGTACGTGGCCGAAATCGCCCTAAGGTCTCTCCGATCTTGACGTGGACCTTGCCTAGAGTTGGTGTAGTGGTTGAGAAAAAAAGAAGGCTCCTGGTCTCAATGACCAAATCAACGGCGCTATACGCAGCCTTAGTTTTGGGAGACATGGCACTGGGGACGGTGAAAAATATGGATGCACTAAAAATAGGGAAGCTTTCTTAGTCCTAGCCAGGATGCTGCCATAGGATCTACTAGTAGCTGAAAAAAGAAAATTGTGTCTAGATAAATTTCTGGAAGCCAGGTTTAGTGGGTATGTGAGTCCCACACTGCTCACACAGGCTGCTAGTGACGCATATGCATTATGCATTTCCGAAACCTCCCATAACCAAAAAACATCGCGCGGTAGACGTGAGAAAATCTAGCAGACAGGGGCGCCTATTCTAAGGGCTGACACCGTACGGAAGGACTTAGGCCATGGTGTGAAGCTGCCGGGAGAGCACCCCCTTGGCTCTTTTCTTAGCGGCGACCTTTGTTGTTTCCTCCTGCAAAGTTGGGACGTGAGTCCACAATCCGCTCTCAGCGACAAAGAGAGGCCGCTACCTGTTTCGGACGCTTTATTTTTATTCTCGCATTTTACACCTGTAGCTGTCAGTCGCCCTGTCCATCATCTCAGCTAACCTAGCTCCTTGGCTCTGGCATTTTCTTGCAGCCACTGTTTCGGTTAGTGTAGCTGCTTTTTCTCCTGATAGCATACTGATCCTCTCTTCTCCTGTAGCACAACCGAGGTAAAGATGAACGAGACGACTGTAAATAGCCAATATCGCTCAAACGGGTAACTGGTGATCCTTGGTCAGGCTTATATGGTGACCCCGGACGAGAGTCGCTTAGCTGTAAGCTGACGGTCGGTGGCAGTTTACGCATTAGACCTGGCTTACCCGTGCTTCTGGTAGTCCGGCCTACTGCATGCTCTTCAGCATGGTGCATCCGTTCATCCTTTCGAGGGTATATCCATTACGACGTCGATAGGTCCGGGTAGAAAAAATCAAGCAAACAATTTTTTCTTCATTTTAACAATCTGAGTGTGATCACTGTATCTGGGAGAATCTTCCGTCCACTTCACACTGGTCGCAGCATAGTAGCATGTTCACGAGAAAGAACCGCTTTATTAAAGAGCTTGATGTGAACGTGTCCAGCTACGGCTAGCGCTTGTAGACAATTATTATTATTATTATTATTATTATTATTATTATTATTATTATTATTTGGCACGTTCAATGGCGTATTTAATTAAGTGCTGCTAACAGTGTTTATGAACCCATAGCGCCAATTATAGAGGCAGCGTTTTTCCGAAGACGGCGGAAGTGACAGAAATAGTTTTAAATATTTGTCCATCTGGCTCATCATGGCCTCTCATGCGCCTTGGATGCAGACCGACGAGTACGTCACTCTTTCCTAAATGACACCATTAGTCGCGCACTGAGATCTGGCGGCTTTCCGTGGGTTCTGGAACCCCTGGGTCTATTCAGGGATGATGGAAAAAAGACCTGATGGTCTGACTTTGACACCCTTTAATTGGGGCGCAACTGTACCCGATTCATTGGCCCCTTCGATGGTCAGTGCAGTTGTGGACCGAGCAGGTCGTGCTTCCTGGTTAGCTGAGGAATTTGGTCCCACGAATTTTGTACGTTGGCGTTCGAGACTATGGGAGCTGCAGGCCCCTTACACTCAAGCCAAATCAGCGCGTAGGTAGAAACCTTAACCTTTCAGCGGGAAACTCGAGAGCATCCGAATTATTGCGTAAGGGGCTGTCGCTCGACATTCAACGAGGAAATGCAGCGCCTGTTCGGGGCACATGGTGGAACTGGGCTAACCCTGGGTGAGAGAACCCGTGACCACACATTCGCGCGGAGACAATTGTCCACTCCAAAGTGCTAACATAGCGAAGTTATAAATAAATTTCCTAAAATACTTGTCCTGGCGCGGGTCACCTGTTAGAGCTTTTTGTTCGTCTTGTTATATCACAGACAAAGTTTGCTGTGCTACAGCTCATAGAACCGAGAGTATCCAAAGTCTGCCACAAAATACTACTTAATCCATAGTATCTGCGTTTCGTTTTACTTACTGCATGTTCTGCGACCCATCCAGCGGCGACGGAGCTGTGACGTAGGTATGAGGGCATGCCGTGCAAGACACTGTAGCGTCCCATTATTATTATTATTATTATTATTATTATCGATGCTAATGTTGTTCATTTACTGTCGCCACTTGCGTGGCTTGTACTGCTATCGCTGCAGTTATTGCTTCGCTGTTAGTGTCGCTCTATTGCTATGGATATGCATTACCACCACCACCACCACCGACGTTTCGTCGCCTGCTGCCGCGCGCCGGTCGGCCTCCTGCACCGTCGTTCGCTATCGCAAGTCTCATTTTTCGCTTGTTGGGTCAATAGCTTGGCGAGCGCCCGGGGCGCGCCCGGCCGGCTTGCCGAGCCGTAGGTCGCCGCGTCCTATACGTCAGCATTAGGGGCTTGTGGGGTGGCCCACCCAGTTGCGATCAGTGCCGCCACAATCCACTGCCGCCAGTGTGGCGTGGTGTTTATTCGGATCGTCGGCGGGCGCCGCCGCCGGGAACAGGAAAACGATTTAGCACCTCCTACCTGACCGTGGACGACCATGGGAGGCACAGTGTGAGTTTGTCGATGGACAGATGGGCCGGGCCGGGCCGTTGCACAGTACGATGTCACGTTGACTTGGCGAGCTGGTCACGGGGGAAGGCTAGGGCGCGTAATCTTCTACCTCTTTCCTTTCTTCTTCTCCTCCCTCTCCTGCTACAGAACTTTGGCGGCTGTCACCTTATTGTAAACGGTAGCAGCAGCAGCGAGAAACTATAACAATAACGACAATAACAACAACAGCAAACACTGGCTGCAACGATAAGAGCCGCGCTACGAAACGAGTCGTTTGTACTTCTCATATGCCAGTCTAGATACAGTGCAAGTGCATAACTATATGTGCACTTGTCATATATATATATATATATATCTGGACTTTCTGCCTTGAAAATGACCGAAATAGCTATTGGTGAGGTATGTAAATGTCTCAGATTAGCCACGGGGGACCCACGTGCTGGTGCATGTTTTCCGACAATGGATTCTATTGGATATATAACGCCGAAACGCTACGGCGATGCTTGTTGTCCTATATAGGTGGTCGACACCAAACCTGGGCGTAGGGCTGATGTAGTTTGTAATCATGTTCACCGCAAGACACCACTATTTTGCTACTAAACTGATGATGTCTGGGCTTGTAGTTGCGAAGCACGTATGGTCTATGAGTGGCAATGTCAGAAGTGCGTGCAGATATGCGATTAAAATTTTGCGTTGTTATATCAAACGTGTCACTCATATTACTTAACATGGAATGACATAAAGTTATTTATTATGCTACAGAAGTAGCTCGAAAGAGTACAGATATAAGTGGCTGCCATTACCGTACACGTGTTCTATCGCTTCCAAAGATTTTCCTGCACGCATTCAGATATTTCATGCATTTCCCGAAACGATTACAGCAGCGGTGAATATTTCTTTATTCATTTAATTCGTTTATTGCTAAAATAATTCACGCAGTGTGCGTTCCACTAAAATCTTGTGTTTAAAAAATGTTACATTTTTACACTTTTATAAATTATTAAATCTAAACTTCTAAAGCGCGGGACATCGTATTTATCTCGACATTTGCATTTTGTTTAATATGACAGTTGATATATTCTTTTCCGATACACACTTTCTAAAATAATATTCATTAAATTTTCCAAAATGTTTTGCTCCCTTTAAAATAGCTCCCATCCCCCGCAATGCACTTGTGCCTACTTTTTCCATTCTTTGAAACATTTTTTAACGCTTTCGAAATCGAGCAGAGTTGCTCTTGCTGTTTTTTAATTTATATTATCTATAGCCTCGAAACGTTTTCCTTTTAATTTTTCATCCGTAGCAACAGGAAAAAGTCGCACCGAGCCAGATCCGTTAAACAGGGAGGTTGCGAAAAATATAGAAATTTAACTTTTTATCAAATAATCTAAAATCAGTAACAATATGTGCACCGGTACGTTCTTACGATAGAAATCCATGAGAAGTCGAAAAAAAATCAAGATAATTTTGACGAAAACCGTTCCGAAATCAGTAGCAATATTTGCGCCGGTACGTTGTTGTGATAGAAATCCACGAAACGTCGAAACAAGATAATCAATTTAACCTTGATGTTTCGATCGATGCTCTCCTTGGAAGCACCACTGGGACGATTGGGCTTTAATGTAGATGTCGTAATCATATACCCATGACTCGTCTTCGGTAACCACTGTCTGGAGCAATCCAGGGTCTTCTGCTGCCCCCCGCCTGAAAGTTTAATTTCGACAATTCTGACTAAATTTGCTGGAAAATCAAGTTGTTTAAAACGAGCTTCGCTGCCAATCATCCGATGCATAAAATATCGGTCAAGATTTTAACAACTGATTCATAGGTTATCTTAAATTCCTTAGCAATTTGCCTGATAGTAATTCGGCGATGTTCTGTTATTGGCGTCATAGAAGACCTTTCCAAGAGTACTAGAACTTGACTAGTCCGGTCTCATATATATATATATATATATATATATATAGATGTATATATATATGATTGACAAAACTGTATTAAGAAGAGCTATATATATACTGTATTAGTGCCACATACGCAACTTAACAATGCTGTGCTTGTTTCACAACAACTGACCTGAAAGCAACGTCAATAACACTTGAGGCGCGTAAGTCCTCAAAGTAATCTTGCTCAAACAACGGTGACTCTCAATCCAGTTGTGCTTCAATTTAACGTTCAGTGAAGGGAACAGCGCCCGTCATTGCCTTCTACCGAGTCCACGGTGCGTTGCCATTGTTAGGCGAACACGTATGGTAAATCATTCTATCGCCGGCGTTTACCTACCATGCAATAAGTATATTGTTGCGTTCTGTTACCGCGCTTGTTCACTCACCTATTTGTGAAAGACTGTCCGTAGTTTGCAGCTAATTCCCTCACAATACAAACGATTTGTATACAACTGCTAATAATACAGTTACCTGGCTAGTTATACTTTTTTACTTAAAAACGTTGCTGCAGTTTCTACCAAGGTTAATTGAGGCAGTTAAAGACTGTAGTGATAGAACGACGCACTTATTCAACTAATACAATCATTGACAGCAATAACGAACATAGAGAAAGGTGTGTATTTTAACAAATACTATTGCAACACTAAAGAGGTGTGAACATTTGTTTCACATTAATGTCATTGTTCGCTGCCCGGTTACGCTTCAGCCCATGCCATTCACAATGGAAGCCGCGTTCGTTCAACAATCAACCACGCGTCGATTGTCACGTTGATTTCCTTTACAAATCAGTGTGATATCCATCCCGAGCGTAGGCGCTGCTGACTTACATCTGATGTGAGCCAACTGTATTTAGAAAGCTGCAAGTAGTAGAATTGAAGTAGCTTTAGATACTGTGTCGATATACGACAAGTCTTTGGCCCATATTCTCCTACGCATAGCTGTGTGACGCCGCCGAGTGTCCAGAATGTCCTCTCGAATGAGCACTGAGGGTGTCAGTACATGAGTACATGGGATACACATACTTTTGCAAAAACATACATATACAAGGTTGCTTCCGTTAGCTTTATACATAGGGTATCGGCCCACGGTGGTTGTGGTGACGTCCACGTCATGACGGAGGCGTTTCCACGATCTGCCACGCTACCAACCAGTAGTACGAAACAGTAGCAGGGCTAGCCATATTGTGCTAGCTAGAACAGTAGCGTTAGCAGCAACTATAACAGCAAAGCTTCAACAACACCTCATCATCATCATCACATGTATTTTACTATTTTTTTTAACTGATAAATATGCTACAACCATTTCTCAAAAGAACCGCTTGCGCTTTAGTTCGATGATTTGTTTTACTAATACTGAATATTCATTTAACATTGCTACTTATACTGTTGTCAGTTTCCCTCGGCATGTCACTCGAGAGAGGCGGTGCAGCAATCTCTCTGTAACGGCCAAGCAGGCAGACGCACGATAATTCGTACACGAGAGCACAGTCAACAGATGCACTCTGTGTACTCCTCGTGGAAGTTTGTATTCTAATAGACCAGGTAATAATAGCTATGGACCATATGTGTCTTGTATAGACGTGGCAATTGTTACATGCAAGGCTAGACAGAGAAACGAGAGGCACTGAAATTAGACAGAGCTCCAACACCTCATCGGAATTGTTGTTCAACTTTATTTTCCCATTGCGCTATAACAGCAACAACTCCACACAAGAACGACAACAACTTACAACAACATCAACAATAACAACAAAAACAACAACAACAACATCAATGCCCAACAACGACAACAGAGGAAGTACCTAGTAATAGCAAAAACAAAAATAGCGGCTTGAAGACGATGATATGCTTTTGTGCCAGGGCCATAAGGAAGGAGTCATGAAAGCACGGCCGGTGTAAACGCGACATGCGTATGTATCTAGCCCGTTAATGGGGTTGTAAAGCGTGTTCCGGGCGGGTCGGTGGTGCAGCGAATGGATGGACTACCCGCCTGGACTAGTTTCGGCTCTCGGCGTGCCTCTACGACCGACCGGTAATCTGCAAAAGGTCGACTTTGCTGTTGTTGCTGTTGTTGTTGTTTTGTTGTTGCTGTTGTCGTTGTTGTTGTTGTTGTTGACGTTATCGTCGTCGTTGTCATTGTGTAGACTGTGGAAGCTTTCGTCGCTCAGTGTCGACCATATACTCCTAGCTGACGGGGCGACGGCAGCGCAACTGTTCCAAGGCATCTCTCAGTGGAGCCATCGCTCACTGCGGACGCGCACACATATAACCTGCTGTATGTCACATGCATGTCTGCATATATGTGTTTATGTATGCTATAATACACATGTATGTAACGGTAAGCTTACACGTGCACTTAGGCGTCGTGGCTGAGAGCTGGCCTGTCTGCGTGTTGTGGTGGAATGTGGTGCCTTTGCCGTGAACGTGGGCTCCGGGCGACGTCCTTAAACGCGTCTCCCTCTGTCTCTCTCTCTCTAGTTTGCTCTCCGTCTTGCCTTCCTATCACCATCATCTATTTACCACACCGTATTTCTTGCTTCTAAATCTTGTGTGAACCCTGTCGTCGCTGCTGCTGTTAGCTTTTGGTGCCTTTAGGCACGGATGGCAGGGGGGAGATAATATAATCGAGCATAATCAATTTGTATTTTGTATACAATCGAGTATAATCAGTGCGTGTTTCAGGAGTGCGATGGAGAAGAACAGCCAGAGGAAGAAGAACAAAGAGGCCAAAGAGAAAGACGTGGCTAAATGTTTGCACGTAAATGGGGTAATCACGCAAAATAAGCCCCCACTCACCCCCAGTGCGGATGCTGTCGTCCTGCATATGTGCATTAAGGCGGCAACATGCAGGACGGCATCAGATGATATATACGTATGTCGCCGTGCAGTTTTGGATGTGGGCTACCCATACGGGCGATCTGCCGCTGTCGAGTCCATGCTGAGCGATCTACCAAGCCCCAGGGGGTGCATTCTACCGTCCCATGCTGGACTCTTTGATCTCCCCCCTGTCGTTCGTTTATTTCCTTGCTTACACTCCGCTCGTCTCGACTTGCCCAGCTGTCCGTTTTTCAATTCTTTGTTTTTCTTACACTCTGTCATGCTCGCTTTGTCGAAATGTGTTTTTAAGCATTTCCCGGCCATCCTACATTTATGCTGGCTATCGCTGTTACTTGCCGAATGTGGGCCGGGATGCAGGTTCTGTAATTGAATTATGTTCTTAACTCTATAAGTAGATTCAGTTCGGTGACCGATCAAAAAGACTCGCTAATACAACTGCCACCACACGCTCCGAATATTGATAATGTGGCCACGGCCGTGCGCTAGGCTCCATCGAGTGTGACATTGTTGTAATAATAATAATTCTTAGTTTTATCATTAATAATATTAATACAAAAGAGCGGACGGGAGTTTTACGGTGATTACGAACGGGAAAGCAAATATACATGTAGATGCACATTGTTTAGGCGTTCTTCTTTAGTCTACCTACCGCACAGTCGTCTTAGACTAAGCATTGTGAATTTCTTCGTATATATACGGTTTAGAAAAGCGATGGCCTTGATCCTATCGTGAGAGTTAAAAAATGATGGCCGCCTGTAGAATGCACGGTGATAAATTTAGTAACAACGAGTCAATGCATTTTGCATGAGGACTCGGCTTGATGGAAGCGAGCATACAGAAGTACAGAGGTCTAAGACTTAAAACGATACGACGAAAAAACATGTCTAACATAAGGCTAGCAACATGCCCGGCATGCCCTTCATTCACTATAGGGGCGCTTGTATGCGCTGCTGTATCTAGTAGATTATTGGTGAGCACGGCATAGCGGAGCGATGAAGAATAGATAGACCCAGCGTAGATACCAAAAATCATCAGTCACCTTCAGTCAACAGGAGTGTTTGCGTTCGATATTTGCTAGGGGCTTGTTTGTTAGCTCGCTTGCTATCTCTCTCTTTCTATCGATCGAAACTTTATTTTGTCACAACTCGACGGCTGAGATGAACCGAAGAAAGACGGGATAGACTCGCGATGACAGGGGTTTTTGCACGTGGACACCTGACGGGGATTTGTCACATTGACTCTGCTTATGTCAGCCCCTATAAGTCTATCTATGTGTTGCGTCCTTCGCTAAGGGCATGCCGACGTGGGACAAGGCTGGCTTCACGACAACAACGACAGTGAGGACGACGGCGACGATATTAAGATATAGCGCACCCCAGGGGGTCTTTGGGGCGGGGAGGGGAAACGACCCAGAGCGGCAGGCCGGCAATCTCCGTTCTTTTCGCGAAAGAGATGAGTAGTCGGTATACGTTAACGAGCACCTGGAGATATAGCAGCTCAATGAGTGCGCGAGTTTGGTGAGCGCCTAGTACGCTCCATCCTCTCACCACATTAGCCGGGCGTCGAGGTCTCTCGAGAAGTCCGCTTATAGAGAGCAAAGCTTTCGAGCGTCAGTTATCTTTCGCCTTCGCCTTCTTTCCGTGTTTCGCTTTTTTATCTTACGTATACACTAGCTACTATTTAGAGATACTTCAAGCTTCGCACTTTAGGGACTTGACGTCGCACGGTGTCGATAAGCGATTTTCTGCAGAAAGCAGACACACGGTTGTCCCATGTGTAGTAGGAACCTTGTTATGTAGAGCGTCTAGCTGTACAATTAATATTTGTCCACTTGCAAACACTGTCGGGCAGAACTGGAGTCACATTATACATTTTGAAAAAAAGAAAGCAAAAAAAATCTAAGCACGAATGTTACTGCTAGTGAAATGTGAATACTAGTAATGATGCGGCGGTAATGATGCATACTGTTCTTGATAATGCTCTTGTGTCTTTATTCACTTTTCGAAAAAATATTAGTGATACTAGATCAAGTACTAGACGATAATAAACGCAAACATGGAAGCGTAAAATCGTTAACAACATTGACTTATCACTGTCGTTATAACAACGTGCGCTCTTAGTTCTTGACTGTCGACGGTGTTACGTGTTTTGTGACGACAGTGAGCTAACCGCTGTTTATTGCGATGCGATTAACAGTTACAAATGAACTTGTCGTTGCCTACTTATTATTTCGATCGCGACTGGCGTGTGTGGGCAAAGCTGGTGGTGGGTACAAAAGCAACGAGCCTATGGTATTCTCTAACGTTCTAGTCTACTAAAAGATCTCAACGATGATGCAGATCACGCAAACGTGAGCACAGCCGTCATCAACTACAAAATATAACAATAGTACAGGTGATAAGATTCATGACGCCTAAACCTGATGGCCTGTTCCTCTACGTATATAGGTAGGGCTCCATTGTTATGTGTCTTAAACATACCGTAGATGGCCCTACATAAATATAGGTGTGTGTGCATTGGTGGAAAGTCTTTCTCTCGCCGACGGATAAATAAATATGCCTTTAGCCTAGCTAAAACTAGAAGTCAAACAGCCTAATCTAATATTTGCTCGTATTCTTGCTATTGCGAAATCTAGGACACTAAATAAATAACTTTTCGAAATATAATATATGTACAACAAATTACACTACAACTATAGCACATAATTAGTCCACTTAAATGGTGGGCCGGTGGTACATCATTACGAACGCGCGTAGTCTAAGATGCGCTTCGTAAGTGGCTTTCTGCGATTCTGTTCGTCGTTAAAAGCCTGACTCATTTTCCGTGATTATCTCCCTGTACATAAGCAGCTAGAGATGTGCAATGTAAGAAAGACCTATTAAACAAATTACAACTATATTTTGCTATATGCCTTTCACAAAAAAATGCAGCGTTCTTCGTGGAGATGTTTGAGGGCATTTCTATTGGACGCACTACGTTTACCTACGATCTACCTATCACTTATACGTCATTGTGGGTATAGACGTGGGGTGTAAAGGCAAAACGAGGGCATGATTTTGCTCTCGAGTAGAATAGTAAAGCGACTCTCTCTGTGCACACGTTGATCGTAGTAACGATCGTACACCATCGTCGACCACCGTATCTATGCCGAACGTCTCTGGATGTTGGATGAGTGCGCTTGTGTGTATGGAGGTCTTGTCGTCCGTTGCATACTATTATTAAACAAAGTGTGTGTTGCTCAATTCCTTTTTACTTCTCGTTTTTCTGCGCGCTCTTTGCTTGAGAAGGAGTGACACTGACGGACGGACAAACGAACGAACGGCGGGACGAATTTAGCGGTGAATCGGTGAGAAACGCGAGAAACGAGATATATGTAGCCTTTCGTGAAACCGGCACAGCAGATCAAGGAAGCCCAAGGAAAACGAGACAACGAGACAGGAGGAGAAGTGGCAGATATCGTGCTGAAAGCTGGGGGATATTAAACGCGCGCGACAACATAAAGACGACGACACAATACACATATCGGGTGGACACATACACACAGACAGTCAGACAGACAGAGAGACACAAACGCCGAGACAAAATACGTACCATGAGAGAGTGTCAGAGCTCGGGGGCCGCGGCTGGCACGAAGCGGTCCACATGTTGCCTGAAGCTTGCCCGCACGAAAGCCCGCCCGCCCGCCCGCCCGACAGACATGAACGAGCCCAGCCCTTGAGCTTTTGAAGTGGGCCAGAACACCCGACTCACTCTCAAGGGTGCTTGCTCTCTCTCTCTCTCTCGCAAATCTCGTGCAATGTACTCGACACAGTAAGAGGAAATTGATAGATATTGAAGTGAAACGCCCTCGCTAGGTGAGGAGACGCCACCACCACCGAGATCTCGACATCGGCACATCGGTACACAGACACGCTCAGCCGGCAGCGCGCGCACTCGGCAAATGCACGAATCAAATTGAAAGCGATCCCGATTCGAGTACAGTGTCGAAGTTCTCCAGGTGAAGGAAGCGCGGCCGCCGGCTCTGATGGCGCGGTGTCAGCTGGGCCACAAAATTGCAAAGATATATTCGATAGCAGCGCCGCAGCGGGTCTCATAAGTTGTGCAGATGCGGACGTTAAACAGAGAGAGAGAGAGAGAGCGAGAGAGGGGGAGAGGGCGACCGAAGGAAAGTCACACACGAACTTCAGGTGGCTCTTTGGTTTGATTTGCGTCCGGTTTTCAACGCGACGTTCTAAGACTTTCACAGGCAGCTCTGCTCGGACATGAAGACGAAGTCGGCGAAACACAGAGGAAAAGAGATGACACCGCAGTTTACGTGAAGATCGGATATGAGCTACGGTATGCTGGCGTTATATACTCTGTAGTGGTGAACAATATGTTTATATATATATATATATATATATATATATTTTGCCTAATTTGGAAAAGTTGTAATGACAAGTTCTTTTGAGTTTTTAACATGTGACCAGCAGTGCATCTTTAGCCTCAAAGACATCGCTCAAGAGTCAAATATGCTACGGCAATTTGGATCCTGGCGTGGCTATTTGGCCATCCGCAATGCATACAAACCATTTTTGTGTTCCGTGCGAGCCAGAGTCTCAAGACTAATAGAACGCCGACTTCATAGATCGTATAGTTTATTATCGATAGGGTGTCTAAGTAAATCATACCTTTAAGATTAAAATAATTATGCTATTGTTATATTGATAGAGTATGAATCGAGTTAATACGCGTTGATGAATGTCGGTAGTTGTGTTGTACGAAGAGCATCACAACGGCAGGCGTCGCAGAAATCGATTTGTGCTCTTGCTACAAGATGAAATACGGCTTTCTAATATATATATATATATATATCTGATATATATATATATATATATATATATATATCTGATATATATATATATATATATATATATATATATATATATATATATATATATATATATATATATATATATATATATCTGATATATATATCCCCTTATTTAAAGTAATATGAGCGGTGCTTGTGATTAGCACGTATGATCGTGTATTGTTAGCCTGTCCACCTGTCTATTTGATTAAGTCATCACGGCTAGAAGTTTAAATTTAAAATTCAAAAATATTTTGCGTGTTTCACTGGCGCACGATACCTATGTAGAGAAAGCCGAGCTATGTTCAACGCCTATTATAAATATGAACTTTTGCTATCTAGTAGACGTGCAAGAATTTTGGCCATTTGCCTTAAGGAGAATATATCTAAAAAGGCTTACATGCGGGTCATAACGCAGTAGAAGCGATCCACAGCAGCATTATTTGTCTATGGTTATTACAAGAGAAAGACAACGTAAACAGTCTAAGCTCGTTCAACTTTCCTAATACCTTGTTAATTTGGTTACGCTATATAGTAACGTACTTTTGGACATATTAGTACAGACCTACGAACAAAGACATTCTGAACTCATTGCAGAGCCTTTTTTGAGTTTGAAAAAATAAAGCATGTTACTATAAACATGTTGTATACTGCCCATAAGTTTATATACATCTGGGCAAAATTGTAACTGCTCCGTATGAGCAGTCGTTCGATGTTTAGCTTCTTATTATTTCTTTCTTCTACTCGGATGGCGGCTGTGGCTACTTATTCAGACGGGCTAGGCTGTGTGAGACTGCTTAGAAAGAGAATCTAGCAGAGAGTCGATGATCGAACTTGCTCAGGTGCAACGCCGTTTGCCGGCGAGGTCGGCTGAGGTCAGACGCACGGGGCAAATCTTGCATTTCGATGTGAGGTACGATATGTGAGGTCGTCCCGCCGAGAACACTGCGGGGGGGGGGGGGGGGGGGAGCGGGAAGGGGTTTAGACTACTCGGGCTTAGGCACTAGGAGCTGGGAATCATGGTTGGTCACAGATATGGGATCATCGTATGTGTGTGTATGAAAACGGGAACCCACGACTGCGACTAACAGACAGCGGACCCGGAGATACTACGTGGGGCATGCAGTGAGCGAGGCGAGAACTGCAGGTGCCGCCGACAGCGACAACGATCCGCCTAGAGGCCAAGCCAAGACCGGCCTACTCCAAGCGTAGCGAGCCCACGTTGCAGCCGGCCAGCCAGCAACCTCGCCGGACACCGTTCGTTGGCATGGATCCCGACCGACGCGAGGAACTGCTCCGGCGGTGGAGTTAGCCGTGGCCCCTTGCCTGATGGAGAATCAATACGAGGTGGGAGGTATCCAGGCGAAGGGCCCCCCAGGAACTCCTTCTGTGTGCGCGTCTCTCTCTCTCTATATATCTCTATCCCTCCATCCCTCTCGTATTCTTCTCGTTCGGTCAGTGTCTTTCTATCTATTTATCTATCTTTCTCGATATATCGCGCCTCCTCCCTCGATATATCGCGCTTTCTCCTTTCGTGTCGCCCTACATATCTCGCCCTCGAGCATTCCTTCTCACCCGCTGGCGTGCTGCAGGCATCTTTACTTTTGCTCGGCTAGGTTCCAGCCGGCTAGGTTCCAGCCGGCTAGGAAAGTGGCAGGCCACTTGTGAACACAAAAAAAAGAAGAGCCAGGCAGAGAAACGCAGGCGAAGATAGAAGGCGAATGACGATGGCGATCCTAGTGCAACCATAACAGCGGCTGCTACTGCGGCATGGGCTGTTTCTGTCCTGCAGAGTAGCAGCAGCAGAAGCAGGACGACGACGACGACAACAACAACAACCTATGAGTGTGGCCTCATCATCATCATCATACCTTCGGCCCATCACTACGTGGTTAAGCAGAAATCCGATCGAAGACCGTCCGTGGAGTGGCGCTTGTGTCCGTTGCAGCATCAAGAGTTTGGGTGCCCTGGGCCGATGCCCAAGGTTCCCTGTGCGGACACGCTGTGGGGGAAGGCCAAGCAAGCCGTTCTAGCAGAGGGAATCATTGGCAAATTCCACCAAGGCAGAGGCGAACGAAAGCACTAAACGTAGTTACAAAGTAGGTCGCGAGAATAGAAAACCTACGAAACTTTAGATTTGTCGAAACAAAAAGAAAAAGAATAGGAAGAAGTACCGAGAGGCATGTGCATGTTTCATTCGTTCATTCTATTTCTACTTTCAGTTGTACATACAAGTACACTCGCTCAAATGACGCCGCCTACACTTCTTGTGTGGGTTACATCGCATGATAACAAACGAGAGGTATCCAATGATGAGACATTTTCGTGGAGTAAATGAAACCGCAATTTCTACAAACACACGCGATTGCTACTTTCATAGCAGTACCCATTTTGATTTTAATTATAGTAAATGAACGTGTTTTACTGTCTACTGTGGTCGCTTTGGCAGAGGTTTCGATGAGCACACTGTGCCAAAAAATTTGATTTGATATACATGTGAGTTTTCGTATTTTGTTCTACTTAATTGTACATGCTCATATTATAACAAACGCTTTATTCACGACTCAAGTTTTCTGGAGTCATGTTTCGTGCAGATTTCTCGTAGGACCCTCTGTGGAAACAAAACGTTCACACACCGCTTACTTGCGCAAAAGTTTGCGAATATATTTCACTAATAGCTGCTCTGTTTTGTGTTTCGCACTGGGCTTCAGACAAAAAACTTGTGCCTTGGCGAGTAGATGTAAATATGACATCTGTTACATTATTGGAATACTCCATATCTGTCAAAGTGATTACGCCTAGATCTTTACTGAAACTCTGTTTGTTGAGAGCCTGGCCGCTATCGTGTAGCTTTTTTGTCTGCTTGCTGTATGCGTATAATAAAATATTTAAAGAAGGGAAAAAAACATATTAGGCATCTTCTCATATTTTATCACTATTGTAAAAGTACCCCTAAGGCATGGTTACAAATCGTAGTCGGGAGCGCTTCCAACCCCAGCCCAACACTGCAGTCGCGTTTCTTTGTCCTCTGATTGCTTGAAGATGGGTGGGTATGTGAATGGCCCGGGCCACCCAGCATCTAAAATAATAGCGGCACGAAATTATAGACACACGCTAGCTAGTTTATTTCGCTCGGCCTACGCGCCCGCACTCCCGGGCTGGGGTACGCCGCAAACGAGAATACGAAGCGTTAGGGAGTTGGTCAAGGTGCCGTCTCGACATGCGGGAGTTTGACCCCTGTCGAAATACGCGAACGAAGGCTAAACCGACGTTAATTTCACATACGTTAAATAGTGTAGCTATGATGAGTAATGCAATGTCCGCATTTGTATGTGCAGGATATGTAAATAACTGCAACAATTCGTAGCCAGCATTAGCAAGTGCCTATCTCAGCAAAAACTAACGGACACCTACGTTTGGCCTTAATCGTGGACTTAAGTAACAAAATGCAGGTAGGTTCTGACTTTTGGGTTAGTGTCTCTAAAAAAGGTTACTGGACGATGACGGTCTGAAGTTTTAGATTAGACATTTGCTGTTGGTAGTCAATAACGTTTTTAAAAACAGTTGCTTTTTAAAAAAAACTCTTGGCACTTTTAATGAAAACATTTTGTGCGCTTGGGAATGCATTAACGATTAACAACTGAAGCAGTCTTAGGCTAGCTCTTCCTCAATCGACCTGGCGCACACAATGCACAAGCAAAGCATGGTAATACTTAATTTTATTGTAACATTAAACGACGAACGAAAAGGAAGACAACTGCCATTTATTGAACGACGTAGTAAAATTGTTTATTTATTATATTCCTAATTTACTAAATGTACTAGCAAAACACTTTTCGCTAGTACATTTCTTCGCCTTGTTGTTGCTACTAGCTCTGTAAACTGATCAGCTGATAGCCACAACAAAACGTGTCCACCGCGATCAGGGTTTCGAACACTGCGGCGACGACGACATCGTGTGCAGTCCCTTTCGTCGTGCAGAAGTGGTTGAGAATGAATCCGCAGACAACGAAGTGGAGTAAGAAAAGCTCAGAAGGAACAAGCACGTGAACGAGTTCGAGCCCCAGAGCGGACGGCTAAAGGAGCTGATAACGCCCCTTTTCCCCCATCTACCCACCCTCGCCTTGGGAGATCGACTTCACCCGAGCAAATATTCATTATTTGCCGAGTACACATTCCGATCACGTAGTCATGGTGGTGGTGGTGGTCGCCGAGGTCGGTTGGTCGCGGCGTTCATGGCATGGTGCCCATTACTGGCAGGAGCGGAGCGCAAGCAGTTGAGTGTTGTTGTTGGTTGGCTGGCTGCTGGCTTATCCCCTTTCGTCTTCTTCTTCTTCTTAGTTTCTTCGAGGAAGAAAAATAAGGCGAAGGAAAAGTCGACGAAAAATAAGGAGGGCAAGACCTCAGAATGAGACGACGACGGTAATGACGATTATATGGGTTTTTGGCCTGCGCGCGTCGCCTAAGGGACAACCGGGCCGGAGGAGAAGGAATTGAGGTCATTTTGGGTACGTTTGTATGGGCTCGTTCAATCGGGCTTTGCCGATGGTGATGCAACAGCACGCAATATATATATATATATATATATATATATATATATATATATATATATATATATATATATATATATATATATATATACATATATATATTATATATATATATATATATATATCTAAAAGAGAGGAATATATACCAATGCGGAATGGTAGAATTTTGAGGTACGAAAAAACGAGACAGGAAGAGTGTCAGGAGGAATATAGGAAAATGAAAAAGGATAGCGGAAAAATAACAAGGTACAAGGAGAGGAACCTGTGTAACTAGATGTACTACATTGGAACGAAGTCTTCCTTTAGCGCGTGTCCACGTCTTCGTAATCAGAGAGAATTTTAAATCCGAAAAAAAAGTCGTGGACATTGAGGACAGGGAAAGAGAAGATGTATATATAAATACGGACAAGGAGAGAATACAGACAACGAGAGACAGGAGAAATAGAAAAATACATAATAGATCTATTTCGTCGGTCTCTTGTTTGCCGTCCTCTCTTTACATCATTCAGCACGCGTTCTTCGGTGGTTCTTTTGTTCGAGTTGGAGAAGAAGAGCAGGCAGCACGGGGACATTGCGGTCGAGATCTCAACAGTGACGACCCCAACGACAACGACAACAGCGACGGCAACAACAACACCAACAACCACAACAAAGACAACACCAACGACACAGACAGCAACAACGACAACGACGGCTGCTCAGAAATTATGCAAAAGCAGCCCGTTTGACACCGCGCACACGAAGGGAGTGAGCGGAAGAGAGCGACGAAATAAATGTCTATTGTCGGCTTGCGCGGGACGCGCCCCGAATTCATAATTGTCACCCACACACAAAAGCGAGCAGACGAATAGGCATCGGCTGGATGGGTTTAGTTCAACTTTACAACTTTAGCTGACGCTAGAGTAGCAACCGCTGCCGCCGCCGCCGTAGCAGCAGAATAAGTCTTAATGTGAGCTGCGGTAGTTGGACAACGTGCTGTGCTGGACCTCCTTTATACTAAGGCTTGCTCTTGGAGTTCTGTCTCCTATCCTGTCCTTTTTCACTGCTTGTCCATGGCACATCTTGTACTCCTCTTGCAGCTGTTTTGGGCACTGGCTTGAGGATAAGGCAGTTGCGCTTCTCGGCTGTCTCATTAGTGGTAGTACTGATAGTAGTAGTAGTAGCATCCAAAATAGTCCGTCGAGCCCGATGGCGTGGTGGGTGCATTCCGCTTGCGCCTCGCAACCGGAGGAGACACTTGATAAGTGCGCGGGTTCGAGCCCCACCGTTGCACATTTGTATTTATGAGGGTCCGTCTATAAAGCAATGCAAGAAAAACAGTTTCGTGGACGTTAAATCTTAGCTGAGGGCCAGCCCGAAAACGTTATCCAAAAAGGTCCGTCTATGAAGCAAGCAGCGAAAAGCAGTTTCGTGGACGTTAAATCTTCCGGCTGACCCGAAAAGCCCGAAAAGTTTAGTTATTTTTTAGTATCTAAAAAATACGAATAGTAGGGCAAACCGGCATTGTGTCATTGCACACATGATCTAGGGTGTATATGTACGAAGCCAAGGTACGTCAAAATAGTGTAGAAAATTGCTCGAGAATCTTGCTGGCTTTTCGTGTGGAACGTTTGCATGCATAGCCTCGTTATCAAGCCTATTATGAGGTTCAGCAGACAATCATTTAAATTCCTTTGCCTCACTCTCTGAGTCTTTGGCTTAACCCGTGAGTTGTTTGTTAGAGTTGTTGATAAAATTCTCAGTTGCTATCTGCGCTGGCTGACAGACCGAACCAATACATAGATAAGGTATGGGCTAACAAAAGGTAGCTTGCACGTCAGCAACTGACTTCTTTGGCGCCGGATGCGGGGATGAACATATGAATGAAAATTTTACTTAAACATGATGGTGGATTGGGAACAAATTTTAAGACATTTGCACATGCCACAATGTTAAGGACTATTCTAAGTAAGGAATTCGCGGTAAGTGGATCAGGCATGTATATTCATGTGAGTAGTTTATACTATAGTATGTATATCTCGTAGATATATTATTTTATATAAACATGTGTTATTGTTACAAAAATAAATGTAAAGACCAAGACAGTTGGAGGTACTGAATACTACTGATCAATATACCGATTTTTCAATATTAATAAGTGGCCGTGGCTGAAGTAAGCACATAATAAGCACTTTAAAATCTTATGGGTCGTCTTTAAGTTAACGAATTTTAATTGTATAAATCTGTTGCACTTGTGCGTGAATTCACTACATGAGCAGCTCTGATTAGAATATTGCACGTACACTCTACATATATTAATTTTCACAAGCATATGAACCATTACAGCAGAGAACATGTATGTTGTAGTTTTCGTGGGCGGAATAGATCAAACCCTACGGATCTAATACGTCTTGCAATTATTAGATCATCTTAGATGCTGTAATTATAAGAGGCACCTAACGACATTTGTCTCAGACATGAACGCAAACACTAAAAGCAAAACTTAGCCTTTCCGAGGAGCTCAATTTCAATTACGAGAAGACTGGCTCGGTACATGGTTAACTCGTTTACGAAAGGATTTTTTTCTCTGAGTAAACATTGTTCTGCTTGGTCGTATGCGCATAACATCTTAACTTGATTACTATGTGTAGCCATTGTCTGTCTCTGGCAAAAACTCCTATGTACAGTTCTCGAGTTTTCAAGACATGTTACGCCTAGCCGTGTCGCCGTTAACAACTAAGCGTGACATCGAAATATAAAAGCACACAGTCTTGTTGAGAAGAATCGAAAAAATGCACCACAAATCAAACGGGCGTACAAGGGCGCTTTTGCATTGTTCTCCAAGGTGCCACGCGCAGCCGAATTGTGCGATGCAAGACGCTAGCGGTGACCGGTTGCCTTATATTGTTTTGCTTGCGCTTTGGCGACAAGGCTTCGCATGCGGAATGGCCATGAATACCAACCAATCTCATTGTCATGGAGCATTCCCCAACAAAACTTTTTGAACTTACTGGTTTCGCGCAATAATGTTATTGCATTGCAGCGTCAAGGTGAGTGGTGGTTTAAAGATAGATTGTCTAAACAGTTGCAGTAGTTGCAACCTAGGTTTGCCGAAATATTTACTGAGTCAGGGTCGATATATCGACGAATAAAAGCAAACGTTAACAAAGTGTCGTGCATCGTTACTAGCCCCAAAAATAAAGGTACTCTATGCTCGGTGGGGCGCCGATGACCGCTTGTTGTTGAGTGAGAAAATAGCTGCAAATAACGACAGTTTTGTACAATATGATTTGTACATTCGCTTGGCACGAGAGATAAAGCAGAATACGGTGGTACATTACGATGAAGTGCAAATGTACCCGTAGTACTGTTTTTGTGTATCGGAGTTTGTATTTACGTGGCAGTAATTTATTCGAATTTAAACAGTTACCGTTTAGAAAATCCAAGTATGTACTGAAGAGGCTAGTACATGGGCTAGTACTATCACTGCCGGGAGCCAAATGACAGACAAATGTAACAGGCTATTTATAATATAGCAATTTTTAGTACCAGCAGCATATGCTTAGATGGACACTGTAGTTGGTCAGCCAGCTTTGAGAAAACTGTAGCACCACCCATACGGCCAGCGGCAGCAACTGGCTGCTCGAATTGGCAATGTGTAATATAAAAAGACGTTTTCTTGTTGCACTCATATATATATATACATATATATATATATATATATATAGGTGCACATTAAAAAAACGTTGTTAAAAGCTGTACAGCGCGATTAGATAAGCGATTTTGATGCATGCGGTTTCGCCCTCCAATATTACTGTTTTGCTAAAATATATTTAGCTTGTATTACTGAAATGTGGGCTAGATGACAATATTTCAACTTGAAAAATGTCGGTGGGCTTATATAGCATCTGCCAAAAAAATTGCGTAGGGCGAGTGCTAATCTCAAGATCAAATGTTAACGAATGCTAGTTCGAAGGTAATTGCAGTCGACATAATGTGCGGAACTAAAATGATGCACCAAAAAATTGGCGTTTAGAATAGAATAGAATTTCCTTTATTCACAAAGTAAAGGGTGAGATAAGACTGGTCGCGGGAGAGAGACCCGCGCTGTCGTCATGTTGTGAATATTCCTGGCCATTAATTAATTCTCACCGACGGATGAATCTCCCGAATTAGTGCGTCGGATGGGACCACTCCAAAACTAAATTAGAAAAACTTGTTAGCTAGTGTTGTCTGTCCTGGAGTCGCTGTTCATCCTGTTATAACCACTGGGGATACAAATCAATTTTTAACCAACTGGCGTCTTGTTAAGGTTATTGGTGGCGAAGGATCTCAGGATCTAATGTTTTGAATCGCCAACGGTTTCTCAACAACTGGACGCCACTGCCACACGAGGATAAAAAACATTATCGAAATCCCGAATGCTAAAGACTCAATTACGGATATAAAGTCTGCTCAGTACCCATCAATTCCGATCACATGAAAGTTCGGCACCAAAATACCAGAGCTACTAGCTGGTTGTTATTCTTCTGTTAAGGTACTTCCGTTCAAATTTCATATATGAAGTTTGTAAACATAATAACATCACACTCACTGAGTTTGCTCCTACTTAGCAGGCTATCTAAACTACTACTAGACATGCACGGAGGTGATGCTTCTCTGAAAGCTAAGGATGCGACCTCCGTTGAAAACTCGAGTAATGCCAATTTTAATAATATATATATTTTTTTTTCGGCAAAGTTTCTTATTCCCCAGCGGTTTGGCAAAGAAACTCAGTGACATAGAATTTTCAACGAATGCAATCTTTCGTAAGTTGAAGACGAAATTAGATCACGCCCCGCGATGCCGAACCCCGGATTTTTTTTCGGCAAGATTGCTCTCTCCGATACTGAATCGGTCATTTAAGATGGCGACACGCCAGTTTTGTTTAACGAATTGACTGTGCCAGTCATCCACAAGAAAGGGTCTTGCCGTCTGGCGGAAAATGTCCTGTCTTGCATTGTTTCATCCCATGGTTAGTCATGGTGAAGATTACTGTTGACAACATCACAAATTTCTGTCAACAAATGCGAACGAAATCTTGTTCCCAATCAACATGGATTTATTAAAGGACGTTTGACTGGATTCCATGTTCAATGAGGCTGGGCACTACTGCTTCGATGAAGATTTTAATATCTGCTTAACGGCTAACAATAAACGATGTGACGGTGTACAAATATGTGGAACTGTCGTTCTATCGGCAAATAAAGTTCCGTTAAGAGATTGTTGAAACCGCAATGGCAGCGTTTCGGAATTTTTGTTGTAGAGCGTTAATTCTTCAGAATCATGAGATTAAGTTTTGACTATATAATATATTGTTTTTTTTGCCGAAATTAACTGTGCGCAGGTCTAGATACCGTTCTATGCAGACGTTTTATAAGACGTGCAGCTACTTTAACAAGCTCATATTATGGCCGTGTAACATTGCTCGAACCGTTCCAGAAGTGGAGGAAGACAACAATAGTGAGTTGACTTTTGTATTTTTAAGCAAATTGTCAAAGTAAATCGACTTTCGAAATATTTTATTGCAAGGTGGAATAACATGCGAAGTGCAGTGCCTGTTCACGCTTTTCGAAGTATCAATTATACATATAAATTAGGACGATTTTCCCTGAACGATGATTTAAACATCGAACAAGTTACGGTCCCGTACACAGACTTTTATAATCACCATCCATGGCAGACGATTACATCGAAATAAAAAGTTTGTTATGAGATCACAAATTTGGAGCACCAAGCGGATTTATCCAAGCAAAGTTTACATAACATTGATGTTGCGCAATAGAAGATATACACGTAACACGTCTAAAGTGCCAGGCTCGTCGGAGGGCCTAGAGAGGTCAAATATGGATATTTAGCCTCTCGTTGAATTCTTTCCATCTGTTCTATTCGGCTCAAGTAATCTATAAAGAAAAGTAGAGAGGAATGATCAAGAGAATTAAATGCTTTTCCATACGGGTCGCTTGTGATATTATATTTCGAGAGAGTCTTTTTATTCAAGAGGCCCGCTATATATATAGAGAT
Organism: Dermanyssus gallinae; assembly: GCA_003439945.1. Taxonomy (NCBI): domain Eukaryota; kingdom Metazoa; phylum Arthropoda; class Arachnida; order Mesostigmata; family Dermanyssidae; genus Dermanyssus; species Dermanyssus gallinae. Next base: position 113,980 of record QVRM01002090.1, read on the forward strand.
TGCATATATATATATATATATATATATATGCAATCAAGTACATGTTTGTATATATATATATATATATATATATATATACATGCAATCAAGTACATGTTTGTGTATATATATGTATACATATATTTATACAAGCATGTACTTGATTGCATATATATATATATATGCAATCAAGTACATGTTTGTATATATATATATATATATATATATATATATACAAGCATGTACTTGATTGCAGGCGGCACCCTATTAGCTGCCTCCGACGAGATTTAAACATCACGTATAGGGCAAACTTGCCCCTGTTCCCGATGTTGTTGTTCTTGTTGCTGCTGTCCTTGTGTGTTGTTATTTAATTTGTAGTCATTCTCGCGATAATGGCCTTTTACGGCAAATCGGCGATCATAAAGCAATTTTAGCCGACAGCGGGGCCTATCGCAACCTGCAGCGCGGTAGTAGTGGCGATGGGGCCTGGTGGAAGATAAAGCAGAGGGAACAGGTCAAATATATGGGCAGTGAGGCCGAAAACCACAAGGCAGGGAGCGCTGAGGGCGATCAGCCGTCGGTCACGGCGCAACACTAAATAAATGTGAACATGAACAGGGCCGTAGGCATTTGGTCGTTTGACACTTGGCCGCTCTTTCGTAGTTGGGAATGCCGAACGGGAGGGTGCTGAACTGAGCACGACGACAACAATATTGATCAACAAGAGCAGCAGCAGCAGCAACAACAACAACAACACAATGCCTAGCAGCAGCAGCAACAACAACACAATGCCTAGCAAGTAGCAACAACAGCAAGTAGTTGTTGTCATAACGGTGGCATATCTATCAGAAGGTTATTACTGGCCGGGCTGCTATCGTGCATCACCGCCATGTGGCGAGGGGTTTCGCGAACTTCGTTTGGAGGTTCGCAAATGTTGCCGTCACTTTGTTGCAGTTGTTTTTTTTGTTGCTGTCACGGTCTGATTAGATAACTAGCCCTGTTAGTGCGCCCTATTCGTTTTGTTTGTACGCTCTTCCCGGAGATTCGCCTCTTTCCTCACTCTATCTTGATTTTCAACTGTTGTGTACGCATCACCGTTGTTTTTCTTTCTCGTGCCCATGTCCGTTCCCTTTACCTCTCCCTCGATCTGCAGTATATATATATATATGTATATATATATAGGTCACCCCATTGTAGAATGTAGCCAGTCCGTGCGTGGTCTCACCGGATGGTCAAACATCGTTTATCATTTTGTCAGGCCGGCTAGTGGAGGCCGCCTGTAGTCGCAGTTCCTCGTCGTTATGATAACTGGCAGCGGGTCCGGCAGCGGGCCGATAATGTTGATCCTGCGGGCTGGTCTCCGCCGTGCTGGCACGTGTGACCGACCGTTCACTCGACGAAGACGACAACAACATCACAAGAGGCGACGACGACGACCACGAGTCGTGCCCCTGGATGATCTCGAGAGGTTGTTACTATGTATTTTGTATGGATAGGCGGAGATGGTCGCCGATTCTGGCACAAAAGTAGCGGATTTAATCCTGCCACGACGCATGTCGTTTCGACGCGATATTTGGTCGAAAATTTGAAGATTTGGTTCAAGGCTAAGATAGATTTTGGCCATAGATTATTTGAAGAAAAAAACGCAACACGAGGGAAAGAAAGACAGTAAGAAAGAAACAGGGAGGTATAAACATGTGTTGTATGCGAAATCATGGAGAGCGCGTTCTAAAAGCTCAGAGAGCCAAGTAGTAAATCAGCACGCCGTACGGAGAATATAATGTTGCGCGTTTTCCAAAGCTGAAAGTAGAAACAATTAAAAAAATAAAATAAAAGTCACAGACAATAGGGGTAGGGACGTTCTGTAGTCGTCCTTAGAGACCTACGCGATTAGATTCTAATGTATAATAGTAGCAAAGCGTCTAATAAATAAATCAGCTAGCACGGACGTGATGCTATGACAATAGCTGACGTAGCCAGTAGAAGCAGGTATGTTTATTTTAGGCTGGTTGAAGTAATTCGTGACTCTGTTAAGCTATCTTATTTGAAAGTATTCGAGACCCCACATTCGGCGCTGGCTTTCCCCGCACATTCTGTACGGCGGTGACTTTCTCTCTAAACTATTTATTTTAAACAACACTCCTGACAAATATGATTTCAATACAATATGAATACTGAGAAAATATTTCCACCGGCTAATAATAAGCTATTGTTAGAAATTTGCCACTATAATGTTTGACACATTATAGTGGCAAGTTTCTTGAGCGTCATTAGGTGACTTCTTGTTGCTAGACATAAAGCAATAATAGAAATGGTATGTAAGGCGTTGATGACGGCTACAACAACAACAACAACAAAAAACAACTGCTGTTACTTCTACTGCTGGAAGCTATAGAGCGGACAACGTCGAGAGTGTCGACTAGCCCCATAAAGGCAGGCTCTCACGTCGAGGGTCTCGGCTGCCGGCGCAACAGAATAATCAGAAAAACAGCAGCGACAACATCAGTAGCAGCTGTAAGACAAAGATGCAGTAAGCAACGGCCAAACAAACATCACAGCAGCCAGACTATCGATTCATGTATGTCGAACTAATATTATTGCTTTACTGCTGCTGCTGCTGTTGCTGCGACAGCCACAACCACAACAACATGACCAATAACAACAACAATACGGAGAACAACAACAACAACAACAATAAGGACAACAACAACGAGGACGACATCTAATAGGTGCTGTCGAGGTCGGGCCCTTGTTGCGACCGAGCCTCAATTGAGTTGGGGTTGAGGGCTATCGGGGCTTCTGAGGGTGGTGTTGGTGGTGGTAGCGACTGCTGCTACAGCTGCTGCTGCTGCTGCCGCCCTACTGAGAAAGAATTGGGCTGAAGAAGAAGCAAAGTATAATTTCAGCTCACTCACTTGTACCGCTCGAATTAGTTATTTATTCAGATGATTAGTGTAGTTCGATCGAACTTCGTGACCATACCGTCGTCGCCGGCGACTTTGTGCCGGTGCCATTGTCGTGCAGCGCGGTCTAATCCTATTGCGGTGTTCTGTGGTGGTGATGGTGATGGCCACGACTAACAGTAACAACAACAATAACTGATTAAGGCAACCAGCCTCAGTTGAGCTTTTTCGTCTTTATTCGATCGGATCTCGACTCCAAGCAACGCTACTCCTAAACTCCATTAGGCACGTAGTGAACCACCCACAACGACGATTCTCATTCTGGAGATAGACAATAACTAACGATATTACGAAAAAAAGTAATGACGACTTGTGGTAAATACGATGAGGGGGTCGGCCATGATGGCGACGCAGATCAGAAACACCTCAACTCGCGGTTGAGGGAGTGGGATGATTGAACAATCACCGAGAGTTGATTGAGGCACACAAGTTGCAAGAAAAAATAATTAACCCAATTATGCGAATAGATGAAATCGATAGCCTTTTGACAGTAAGCACCGCGTGGTATGCTAGGTCGAGCTGATGCTGCCGCCAGTAGTAGATGGCCGGTATCACACACTTAGATGCGTCTTAGGCGTTTATATAAATAAGTTTGAAAGAGAGACATTCACACAATAGGCCGGCATGTATATGATAGGTTTGATAGGAGCCGGCAGCTCCAGCAGAATCATGTTCTGATGACACGTCCTAATTGTATGTCCACTGGGAGTCAATGCATGTTATTGCATCGTCTTCTTTAATATGACATTTACATATGAACGTATTCTATATGAACGTTGAGACACGACCAATCGTTTAGACATAGTCTGCTTGCTATGCTCACGACTAGTAAAAGTGCAGAAACAGGTTTTAGCACACAGCTAATCCTGGCTGCGGCTCTCGAGTAGCGGATGACAAGAAGCATCTAGGTTTGAACAACGAGAATCTGCATTTTAAAAATGTTCTCTGGAAAGATGGGGTAAAGTTGAGTCAAACATGATGTTTAAATAAAAAGGCGAATGTGTGTTATTAGGGTCAGATAAATAACCTGAACCATGCATGACTAGGCGTTTATCTTGAAGAATGTCTATTAGCTACATTTAAATAGATAAATTGATGCGGCAGGTCGCATCAACTTTTCCATTCTTTAACACAGAATATTCAAACACGAAGACGTTTAGTTATGCGGAAGCGAATCGGTTGTTGCTGGGAAGCGCTCGGCTCAAGCACGTGTGTGTACAAAAGTACTTCAAAAATACTATATATATATATATATATATATATATATATGTTATTATTATTATTATTGAAGGGTTGTATTCTACGCGTTTGCTAGGAGCTGCCCAGTGCAACAATGCATGGCTATATTTCAGTGTGTACGACAAGTCCACGCATGGCACGCTGCCAACAGCTAGACAGACAGGACAAATACAACAACAACAACCGCCTCAGCAACGTCAGCAGCAGCAACGGTAAGTAGACACCGAACGACGAGCAGGGAACGGATTTGTTGGTTGCGCAAACTTTAAAAATGAGATGCGTCGAGATGTCCGAAGACGTGGTGCGTAATGCTCCCGTTTCAACCAGAAGGAAAGGGGGGAGGAGGCTTCTTATTCATAAAAGCCTCATGCGTATACCTTTGACCCGTACCGCATCCCGGCCTTTTGCTGCTGCTGCTGTCGCCGCTGCTGAGGTTATTGCTCCTTGTCGTCTTGTATGTATGCATATAAAAAAAATATATATATATATATAGACGAGGAACTAACTCCGGTGACGCTCATCGTTGTTACGCGTTTTGCGAGTACTAGTTCACTCTACAAATGAGTGCTTGTTTGAGTATATCAACCGTGTATCTAGACGTCGTCGGCTGTTGTGCAACGCGCGCGTACCGCCCGGGTCTCGCATGCCCACGTGCCCGCCTTTGATAAGTTGGCGACTTTCAGCTCTTCCTGTTGTCCCATTTCCCTTCTTTATGCTTGTATTGCTTCGAGTCTGGCAAAGGCAATGACGACAACGACGACGACGATGGCTAAAACGACAACATCAGCCAGTGCCAGGGGTTCTTGGCGGTATAACAGGTCTTCTCCCAACTGCCCCCCCCCCCCACCTGCCACCCCCACGGACCCCTAACCGTCTGCATTGCTTTGTATAGTTCCTCTTACTATTTTTTCCCGCCTTACGTCAATGCTTTTTTCTTTAGCCGTTTGCATTTTTCTCGCTTCATTTTTCCTGCTTCTTTCTCCCGCTCGTCTTCTCTTTGTCTATTTCCTCTTTTTATGCGTTGTCTGTCTACCCCCTCGTTTCGTTTGACGGCGCCGTCTCCATATTTCGTCCTCCGTCTCCTCCTCGACAAGGGCAAGTGCTGCTCTCGTTTTATAGCAACAAAAATCATTCAGGCAAATCAGTCGAGCGAACAAAAAGTGGGCAGTTACGCTATGCGAACGGCGGTGGCATAACCCATTCTGTCCCAAAAAAGAAAGAGAGAAAAGTAGGTATATAGGCAGAAAAGAAGCAATATACATATATGTATATATATATATATATATACTGCCCCCCTCCTCCTATACATATATATATATGTATAGGGGGAGGGGGGCAGTCGGGAGAATCTCTGTTATACCGCCAAGTACCCCGGCACTATATATATATATATATATATATATAGATTAAGAGGGAAGAATATATTTTCAAGGAAAAAGGCCGGGAACAGGTGACTAGCATCTAGACATCCATCGTCGGCACGTAGTGCTGCTTCGATCCACAAATCGTTTGAGTTCCTTGTAGTGAGGCCAGGCAGCAACCGCTGGGTGACCGCTGTATCAGTAGCAGCAGCAGCACCACCACCAGTCTATCAGTTGATGATGCTGAGCTGATGGACTTCGACCACGCTCGAGATGACACGAGTCATCGGTAGAACCGTACCGAGGTCATCCACCACAACCGCTGCCTCTCCGGCGGCAGCGCTCCACTGCAATACGACCACTAAAACCCCTTGCTATGCTCGAGCAGCCAGTTGAAGTATACATATATGCCATCCATTATCAGCTCTGGCAGCACAGGGCACCGTCGTTCAATAAATTCTTAAATACGTTTCGAAATATTTAGATATACGTTGAAATCGAAAAACATATTTGTGTTTGCTATTGCAATTTCATAGAACCTTATTCAACATAAGCTATATTTATTAAAATGACATTTAAGTGTTACAGCGAGATGTAATTAACTATCAACACTAGGGCTTGTGGGGAGCGCTACCAGTCGAGCTTATCCTCGAGGCAGCCCCTCATTGTGCCCATTATTGCTGCCGCATTGCCACGTTGAACTGCCAGCGATAGTCGCTGAAGTAGAAACTCAAGTGCTCTTTTTTCCCCTGTCGCCAGTTCAATTTGTTTGCCAATCTTCTGTAAAAGCGACCATGCCTCAGGGCCGGGCCCCCCGAGTGTCTCGAATACTAGCGGCACGAAAATGAAGTCGTTGGCGAGCTGGGCATATTTGTTGGTCTTTAGACGCTCAGCCTTGCGTGCTGCGGAGCCAGCGGAAGACGCACTGGCCTCCAGGTTCGACGGGGCGAGCGTGTCGGTGATAGTCGCATCCCAAACAAGCGCCTTTCCCCTTTCAGAGGGGATAAGGGTGAGACTATCTGGTCTCTTTCCATCGCTTCTCAGGAGGCCGGCGGGCTCTCGGATGCACGGTATTAGAGCGGATCTGAAAGCCCTGGCTGTAATCTCATTAACCTTGCTATGACGGCTTTGGCGTCCATTATTGGCGTTCAACATTAGCTATACGGAAGAGGACCATTTCTCGGTCGTCTTCCTGCACAGTGTCCTGTGTGGCACCATGTGGCACCAACTTATGGTACGATTTACAATACCATAACTTACCAATATCCTGTCCGTCTGGACTTTCTGACCGTTATTCCACAGATATCACATTCTCGCACATCCTTGCAAACAAAATCCGGCAACACACTTCAGGTGGACGTATTGTCGCCATATTATTCGTGGACGCCGCAAAAGCTTAGGGCTACCTTGACGTCTTATAGTCTGTAGTTACTTTGCAATCTGCCCCAGACCCTCTTTGTTCTATGTGTATATATTTTCTAACGCATCCATGATTAGATGCACGTATTTGTGTAACTAATATTCACGTACAAATACAAAGTGTGCGTATACAGGGTGTTCCTATTTGTGTGGCCAAAACGCTAGGGTATGGTCAAACTCGGTGAGAAAATCATTTTTGTCAATGGGTGGAAGCCGGGAAAACGTTTTGTTTAGGAGTGAGGATGAAATTTATAAAAGCAGTTATTCAGCTTTTTTTCTTCTACATGGTTGTGCAAAATCTGCGTTTGCGGGAGAACCAGTCAACGCACAAAGGAACCGATCATACCGGTGTGTTTGGCGGAAAATATGCACAATAAAGTATACATTACTAGCTTGCGTAGCAAAAAGCGAATAGCCAGATTAAGGAAAGTCATAAAAAGTCGAAATGTTACGTTAACGCTTTTTTGTGCAACATCGTAATTTTTTCCATTACGACCAAAAATGCACGTTCAAAAGACTACTCTCAGGCAATTTTCAGCTTAATTGTGGACGCAGTAGAGTAGCAGTAGGATGAAATTGATACAATTCTTTATCGACAATTTTTATTTTGTTGCGTCTGTTACGGCTCATCTAGTATCTGACGTGGTCATACTGGCACACAGTTAGGAAACTGTAGAGCTTGTCTTCGCTTACCGTTTATTCGGTACACCCGGCCTGGTGCGTCGATAGGGTTATCGCGGATAAATTATATTGCTATTTTCGTCTTTATACATTCATTACCGAACGGCGGCGGTTGATAGAGAGAGAACAAACATTGCGGTCAAAGAGAGCAAACGAAATGCATACAAACGCAGTTGCTACATTGGTGTGTCGAGCATTTACATGGAGGCCCTGTAGGAGTTTACGCACTACTTGCTAAAGGCCTACACAAGGCCTATAGCACCTAGACGCTATCAAAAACTATTACCTCCCCGAGCCCGAACTCCACCGACGTGGACAGTTCCGCCAACCTCAAAATGTAATAACAGCATTCTTTTGGCGATAGTTGTGCTGCGCGGTTCATTCCATTGAGTGGAACTTTTTTGCCTCGCGTCTGCAGCCAAACTAAACCGTTACCCCAACAACGCTAAAACTACCAAACGACCAGGCGGGTATATCCAGTGGCAACAACAACAACGAAAGCAGCAACAAAATTGCTATCTAAACAAATGTGTTGTCGACGGCCAAAAACAACGAGTTCAGCCATGCTGGACTGCAATAATGGCCTAATTTCGTTTACGTTTGCGGTAAGAAGCCGAATAGGTTGCTCATCGTATTGATCGCCTTCTCCCACTCCCGTCGCTGCTTGCCAAATGTTTCATTAGAATACACTGCTGTCCAGCCGCGTCCAAGCCGCACAGGCATTGCTATCAACAAGCGACAATCAGTGTGTAAGCAGACCACTGAATAATGCTCTGACTTTTACAAAACTAAGTTCACTGCAGGACCAATTGTATTTATGGATTTTTTTAGGCGACAGGGTACATACAGGTAACATTGTACATGACATCGTGCCAACACCATGTTTGCCGCGCGCACCTCGGTAAACCGCAAGCAGCCAGTCTCTCACCAACACTATGTCTGTCTAAACGCGGTAATAGCAATATAACGAGTATTTGAATATGCAGATGCAACCCTTGACCCCCTGGGCGATGTTCCGAAATCACACATATGCTTTATTAGCTGCAAAACCTCAACGTATTGTGCCTCAATTGGGCAAGCCAAGCAGTAGTGGCAAACTCTATAATGTGATAGTAACTCTATACAAATCGTTTTTTACGATTTGTATAGAGTTACTATCAGTAATATATATATATATATATATATATATATATATATATATATATATATATATATCCTTCCTATATCATGCTTTTGGAGACATCATTGGTTATAGAGGAAACGAAAATGTATCGCATCTTTGTACTATGCACGAACTACTTAAAATACCATCACTTTACAAATTTGAGTTAAGTATATTTGCATATAGAAACGTTTGTGCCATATTGCCTCCAGACCTATAATCTTTTTTGTATCTGTCAAAACAGAAAAGTCACAACAGTCCACTTCTCAGAATCGTCAATACAAACCGGATCTATTTTATGAGCAAATTATGAATGTAGACCCTTAATTTATTTAAAGGAAATGGCATCATAAATTACTATATTAACAATAGCTTTATAAATAAGTCATTTCTCAACTGAGTTTAAATTGATTGCCGACGAATACTTATACTTTTATAGATAAGCTGGAATCACAACTACTGCGATATATAAGGCACGGTAAGGAATGTGCGGGAAATAAAACAGTTGTGCATTTAATTTATGTCCATTCATCTGTGGAGCGCATTTGCCGATCGGCACTGTCTTTTGATGAATTTGGCTGTATTGGGTCCTGCAGCACTGAGGGTCTTCAAACGTTAACAGATCGAAACAGTACGAGTCTTAAAGACGGGTGTATTCGTTTAGTGCCTTGTTCCGCCTTAGTTATGCCTCTCAGAGTGGTCCACGCTAGTGACATCGGCATGGTAACTGGAGGGCGCTAGAGTATCCACAACTGTACCGTTAAACATCAGGGCTTTTCCTATTGAGCAGGGTATTAGGATTATCCGTCTAAATGCGGCAAGTCTTGGGGTTATTTGGTGCAGGGGATGAGCGACATAATGGTAGCACTGCCGTTAATGTTGCATTTACTAAGACGTGTCTGGCGATGTGGCCAGTGCTTATGCAGCATGACAATCCGCGTCTTTCCAAGGTGTCGATTGATTCACTTTAAATGCAAGTGTGTTGCCTTAGCTAAGTTTGCGTGTAGGTGGCAAAGATCTACGCAGATTCGTATTAAGTTGTTATTTTGTAGGGCGGCTCTTGCTAATGCTGGAATCGCGTGGGACCAGTTTCTGGCTCCCGACCGAGAGTTGAAGGGTGTTTAGCCGCGTTTTGCCGGCGGCGCCATCATTTGGTGATTGGTGGTCAGTACGATCTGCTACTTTTCGGTATAAATGATTTTAGCCCACGGCTTTTAGGGCGTTCCGGCTCTTTTACGTGAAACATTGGGGCAATATAGTGCCGGACCTAGAGGACCACTTTGCTACCTGATACTTGATGCCAAACTAATAAGTTTGCTCCCGACACACAGGTTGGATGGCTTGGCGCATGCCTGGTATGTAGTATTGAAACGTTTGGCAGCTGATCCCTTTACTGGTCGCGCCATATAGTCTCTTCTAATCGAGCTAAAGACATTCTGGATATCGATTCTCACCATGACTACGCGTTTCGTGCCACATTCTAGCTCGACCTGCCACATCCCAGGGAATAAAGGCCCAATGCGTCAGTCAACGCGCCGCCTGCCTCCTTGCAGACAATGTTTGCTGCAAGGCGTTGGATGAATACATTATCGGCTGGATGGTGTCATCCTTTTTGCGTAGGCGACAACCACAAAATAGAATTGGCCTGATTGTGCGCGGGAAGCTCCCCACCTGATCACGTCGATTAATCAGGGTAAAGCCAGTACAAGCGAGCGTCCGTGTTCTCCTCCATGAACAATATCGGGTGTCATTTTTCCAACGCCGAAATGGTTTACTGTGCATGTTTATATATATATATATATATATATATATATATATATATATATCAATTAGGTAGATTGCCTTTGCATGCCAGAGTAGGCAAGTCGAATGAAGAATGCTTATACGGGTCGTCCATAGTAGATCTGTAGATCACAACCGCAGAACTTGCGGCTGGGGACCGCCGAAGCGCACTATTCCTGCGGTGAAACAGCGACAACCTTTGCTCGAAAACCGCTGGTACAGTCGCTTTCCTGCTCCACTCCGGTAGCATTTTGCTCTACCTAAGCAAAGCGGCTGCCGGTCCTAGGATGCTCGTTCCAATTCCTCCTTTTTCCATTATCGGTTTTCAATGGCATTCGCGTTCGTTGATTTGAAAGTTCACACCCAATGTAGAGAATCGAGCATAGCAAACGGTTTTTAGCGTCTATGTCGAGGCTATATGTACATCGGTACATTGAAATCATTATTGTTACATATAACAACTTGGCTGAAACTTGAAAGCTGGTCAAAGGAGGCTTTAATTGCGACTAATTCAGTACGAACCATTTGTATAGAGGAAACATGTTACCCTACCGGAATTTCGTCAAGGTGTTACATAGAATGTCATTTGAAGCTCAGCGTGTAAATACGGCCGCGGCGCTAGACTCGCTGCTCTCAGGCAATGGTTTACCGTAGTTGATCTGATTAAGTATTTAGTAGATTTCGTGGAGGCTAGGAGAATGAGATCATCCGCAAAGACTAAGCCCATGAGGCGGAAGTCATCAAATATATATATATATATATATATATATATATATATATATATATATATATATATATATATATATTTGATGTATATATATATATATATATATATATATATATATTTGATGACTTCCGCCTTATGTGCTTAGTCTTTGCGGATGATCTTATTCTCCTAGCCTCCACGAAATCTACTCTCCAACGGCTCCTTAATTTTGCGGATCTCATTTTAAGATCCCGAGGCCTTGAAATTAATACTAATAAAAGCTTTACTATCTCCCACATATTTAATAGGAAGGAAAGTAAAGGTTTTCTTAATATCGTACCAGAATTTAACATTGGAGAGCGGCATTTGCTAGCTAAAGGTATAAGCGATCGATGGAGATATCTGGGAGTCGATTTTGACAGCAATGGCAGACTTGGTTGACTTCACCAAGAATATACTCTTTAACTTACTCAACAGAATCACGATAGCTACCCTTAAACCCCACCAAAGACTCATATTTTTGAAAGAGTTTCTCATTCCCCGCCTCCTATATAAACTGGTCTCCGGTCCCAGACCATCTTACGCACTCCTTAGCGACCTAGATAAAGAGATCAGAAAGTCACTACAACACTCCACGCACCTTGGGGTCCAATGGATGCTAACCACCGAGCATTTTAAAAAAGACCTTGCGAAAACAAGACTTCTCTGCGAGCGCTTGGGAATCTCCATTAAGACCGCTACACAAGAGACCGATTACTGGTCTCAACAACTGCACAACACGTTCGATGGGGCACATTTTAAAAAAGCACACGAAACGCCCTTTGTACATTACTGGATTAAGGGTATGCCCTAGCTATCTGGTAAGGAGTATTTAAACCTACTAAAGCTCAGGATCAACGCACTACCAACGCGTGCCAGATTGGCCAGGGGACGCCCGGGCTACAACAAACGTTGTAGGCACGGGTGTCATACGCCTGAGACGTTGGCTCATGTCGCTCAGATGTGCGATACAACACATAAACAAACTATAAAGAGACATGACGACGTCTGTGATTGCATGGCGCGTCTTCTCCGCGAGAGGGGTCATGAAGTGGTTTGTGAGCGAGTATTCCGTCGACCGGGCGCACCGGGTCTAAAGCCCGACCTCGTAATAATAACACCTACCGAGGTCTGGGTTTTAGATGCCGAGGTTTGCGGCCCGAACCGGGACCTGGCAAAAGCGCGGCAGAACAAGATCACCAAATATGACGTCGAGTTCCTAAGAGCGGCGCTCCCCGACCCGCAAAAACCTCGCAGATTCGAATCCATCACTATCTCTATGAGTGGTGTATGGGACTCCGAATCTGCGAGGACGCTCTTGGGGCTCGGCGTCACGAAGAGGAATCCTATGGATCTTACCGTCTTAACGTTGCAAAGAACCTTGAGGATATACCGCTCGCACCGAGTCCATAAGAGTGGGGGCTACCATCAAGCAAGGACACGGACAGCTGATTCTTAACCTGACGTGACATCTTTTTACCACCATTTTTATTAAGGCGAGCACTGCCGAGTGTGCAAACGTATTGTAGATGATTAATAAATCATCACTATATATATATATATATATATATATATATATATATATATATATATATATATATTGACTATAGATATATAGATAATATCTAAATAAAATAATCTAGATAGATCAATATAGATAACTGGAATGACAAGTAAAACGATGTACGAAACACGGATGCACTGTAAGGAGCGTGGTGTTTGAAAATAATAATAATTTGAACTGAACTGAATAATACATATACTATATATAATAATACTAGTCTACTTATTACTATAGATTATATATTACATATAATCAATAATAGAATTAAATTAATATTACAAATATTATTTCTTAATAAAGTAAAAAGCAAAAACCTTAGGAAGCACTGGACCACGTCGCTGTACTCGGGCAAGCCGCAGCAGGTTAACAATTAAATATCCCGTATATAAATATATGTCAGATAGAGATATACATGTATGCGCCAGCCCTCGAAAATGTATACTGAACTTTAGCTAATGGTAAAATTTGCCAAGGGAAGAACTAATCTTCCGGAAAACACCGTCCAGATCTTGACGGATCACAGAGACTTCTAGTAGTACCTCGTTCAATCGGTTAAGCTCCCAGTCCACGTGCGTCCACTGCGGCGATGGACTTGAGGACACCCCAGAACACACGATTCGGAGGTGTCCAGCATGCGCAGAGCAGCGCACTTCCGCTAAGTTTTCATCAAGATCAACATCAAACACGCTGAGGGCAGACCTACCCAGTATATGCAAGTTAATCCAAAAGTCTCTGCCTTAGTAAGGTGAAGCAATGAAGATTGTTAAAAACACACTAACGTCAATTCTATGGAAAACAACTGCCGCAATACGCATACACCTGACTGAGGTGTCACCCCGAGGAAAACGTTTGCCACTAGCAGAATCGCATCCACGCAATTGTCTAAATTATTTGAATCGCAGTTCACGGTAGTGTGAAGTCCTAAGCTTCCGTTCCACACTTGTAAACGAGTATTTGCAGTGCGATTCTTGGGTGCAAACCACGTTATGCAGCAATTCATCTGCACAAAAAAAGATATACACGTACTATATACTCGCATGCTCTCAACTAAACAAGCACAACATCTTCTCAACAGACAGAGCTGCCAAAATCTTGTCATTTGCCGTTCAGTTGACGACAGTGTCTTTACTCAGTCGAAGTAGAGCTAATTAAGTGAGTGCTCAGCACGCCTTACGGCTCGAGTAGTCTTGCATGGTTCCCGCGCGAAAGAGGCGCGAACGCCACACGGCACTTGCTGTACGCGGTACCAATCCACGCAGCAGAAGCTGGTGAAGCCAAACGGAAGGGGCGAATGTGCAAAGTGACGCGCTTCAATAACGGAGTAAACGCTCATAACGGGTCTCCAAGCAAACGGAGCAGCTTACTGGTCAGTTTGGTCTGCTTTATTCACCTACCATGACGTGGCAGCCGTTTTCGAATTGACGAGATAAACACCATAGTCTCTCTATGTCTCTCTCTATGCGCGCGCTCTCTCTCTCGCTTTGGGGGACGCTGCTGCCACCTATTGAATCCGGCGGGTTTCGAGTATACTTGACGAACCAAGCGGCACCTCATTTCCGCTGCTCGCTTTGCCAAGCTACGCCGATGCGCCGGTGTTACGCATACGGTGCATCTGCCAATGACGGACGACATGACCCCATTCAGCAAGCGAGTTGACCAGTTTATTGAATCGGGTTACTTTGTCCCACGGTTCACACTCGACGTCCTGCGCACGTGTACGCATTCATTCCGATGTGTACCTAGTTGCGTATGTGAGTCTTTATATATATATATATATATATATATATATATATATATAAACAATTGACGAGAAGGATAACAGACCAGATGGAGAAAAGAAGACTCCACTCGGAGTCAGCCAAGTTGGTTCGAGAAGAAGCAGGTATTATGGGTGGCTGTAGAGGAGTTACAAATAACTCCGACAGCACAAGAAATATAGCTAGTCCTCCTAGGATCGACTGGTACAGAGATGGACGACGAGTTTTTTTATGCATAGAAGTTGTAAATTCGATGTGTGCCAAAAGAAAAAAAAAAAAAAATATATATATATATATATATATATATATACAGGTAGTTCAACAAGTTCTTAGAATGAAAACCAAGAATTTTCCAAATCTTGTTTTTAATTTTTTTCTTATTCGATATACTCCCCGAAAAGCTCAATACACTTTTCCCACCGAGATTTCAGAGCATTTATACCTCTTGAGTAGAATTCCGCGTCTTTAGACTGAAAATAGGCATTGACAGCAGCCTTAACCTCCTCATTGCTGGAAAAACGCTTTCCACCGAGACTATTCTTCAAATGTCCGAAGAGGAAATAATCAGAGGGGGCCAGGTCTGGAGAATAGGAAGGTTGTTCAATAAGTTCGAACCTCAGTTGGGCCAGTTTTGCCGTTGCTTGCCGCGGCTTGTGTGCGGGAGCATTGTCCTGGTGAAACAGGACAACCTTCTTCTGCAAAGCGGGCCGTTTCACGATGAGTTCTTGCTTCAGGCAGTCCAACAGTCTTGCATAATATTCTCCCGTGATCGTTTTACCGCTCTCAAGGTAGTCGACCAGAATTATTCCACGTTGGCCCCAAAAAACCGTAGCCATCATCTTTCTGGCCGATGCCGTTGTCCGCACCCTCTTCGGAGGTCCTTCACCAGGTGCACACCATTGACGAGATGCTTCTTGGGTCTCGGGAGTGTAGTGATGGAAGTGAAGCGGAAACACGCGCGTCTTTTTGACCTTGGTTGAGCAAATGCGGCACCCATTTTGCTCTGAGCTTTTTCATCTTCAAGTTTTCGTGCAGGATGAAATGCACTCTACCCAAACTGATCCCCAAGGCCTCTGCTATCTCCCTAATGTTCACTCGCTTATCTGCGGCAACGATTTTCCGCACTTTTTCCACGTTTTCCTCATCAGTTGCCGTTTTTGGGCGTCCTGAACGTAGTTCATCCTCGGTGCTCCTGCGACCTCTTTTTAACTCATTAATCCAGTTGGAAACAGTGGCAAAACATGGCGCAGAGTCACCGTACACCTCGTCTAACTCAGTTTTCACTTGGCTCGCATCCAACCTTTGAAATAAAAATGCTTGATAACCACTCGAAACTCTTTTTTCTCAATTTTTCCAAATCACGCCGATGCGTTGCACGGGAAAAGCGATCAAACGAAATCGCAACGGCCAATCACCATAATATTTTGACTGCTAGCATTCGAAAAGTTGCCGTTTCCAATAGCGGTGAAAGCGCGCCAAAGTTCGAATTCTGAAAAGCTCATTCTAAGAACTTGTTGAACTACCTGTATATATGCAAGGACGTATTAAAAAGAACCAATTCATATCTATAAAAATAATATTTATTTAATCCTACGACGTCTGTTTGCTCCCCTTCAAAATAGCTCAAAACCGCTGCAATGCACTTGTGACGCGTTTTTCCACTCTTTGAAACATTTATCAGAATTTTTCAGGAATGAGTTAAATTGCTTCTGTAAATGTTTCTTCATCTCATCTATAGTCTGAAAAAAATGTCCCTTTCATTTTGTTTATTCGCACGATGCTAGATCCGGAAACAAGGGAGGTTGCAGAAATATTTATATCGATTTGTTTGTCAAATAATCCGAAATCAGTAACGATATGTACACAGGCGCGTTCTCGTGATAGATGATCCAACAGTTGTTTATTCAGAGTTCAGACCTCGTGCGTCGTGAAGTTTTTGCAACGAACTTCGCTGCCAGTCTTCTGGCGCATAAAAGATCGGTCAAAGCTGTAAGGCATCTCCAATTCATCAGTTATCTCCCTAATAGTAATCGGAGATTAAGTACAATATCACGAACTTATTCAACGTTTTTTGCTGCCACTGACATAGAAGGTCTTCTTAAAAGGGGTTCATCTTTAGTCGCTCCATGCTTGTCGCGACGATACCACGTTAAAACAGTGTTTCGGAAAACTGCTTGGTTAGCATAAGCAGTTCGTTATATATTCCACACTTTAGAACAAATGGTTTGGTTTTACCACATACTTTTATGCAGATTTGTTGCTCGTCCATTTTTTGTTTATTAAAAATCGCTGAACCTTCGTGTTCTTCACTTTTATTAGAAACCAAGACCAAATAATAAACGCAAGAAACGAACTTTGTCCTGTATATAGCTGCTGAATGACGCTCCAGCTCGTGTGTGTCCAGAATGTGCTCCTTGTTTTTTTCCGATCATGGTCGATTTTTAATCCACTTCGGCATTCACCTTGTTTAAATTGGGAATCATGAAAACCAATTTAGAAGTGGCCGGTCTGGGTCTCGAACCCAGGCCTCCCGAATGCAAGGCAAAGGCTGTTGCCACTAAGCCATCTTGCTCGGTATATACGGTTGATATATATATATATATATATATATATATATAGCAACCGTATAATTAAATTCGGCAAAAACTTAGGTGGTCAATCTATTCCACTGAGATCGCAAATTTGAGTGCCGTATAAGTAAACAATACAGTCGGGCAAAAAAGTATAGTTCTCGGAACGTGCCTAGCGGCATTCGATTAATTTTTGAAGATGCATCTATAGGATGCTGCGTTGTATTCCTGTTGCAAGTTCTGAGTGCCGAAATTGGGAGCGTTGCTAAAAGACAGACAAAAAACTATATATATATATATATATATATATATATATATATATATATATATATATAATATATATATATACATATATACATATATACATATATACATATACATATATACATATATGTATACACACTGTCTCCACCTAACGTATGTTTAAATGTTGGCGTAAGCTTGTGTAATTACTCTTGCCCCTTGTAGCTCCCTAGCAACTTGCCGTCGGCCGTCCAAAGAACCAGCGGAACCACAGCGAGAAAAATTACCTCCCTTTGTACCATCAGCCCGAGAATTACTGCCCTATTGCTTCCGGGTCCTCTAAGCAAAGCAGGTCGTCTGCTTATCGCTCGATCTCGCCCTCTTTTTATCGCGCTCTCTCTTTCCCTGGTTCTTCCTTTCTTATTTTCCCCGTGTATCTGGACAGGCTGGTCATGCGGGTCAGCGGGCGGATTCAACGGGCTAGTTACAACAACGCAAGTCAATATGTGTTCAGGTTGACGCTGCACACTATCCTACCCAGCGTCCCGCTTTAGTGTCAGAACGCATTTTTACGAGGTGAAACGGGGACCTACCGGTTCGTTGCGCGACAGAAGGGAGATGGGACCAGGACGATGACGAGCATGATGATAGCCGATGGGGAAGATGTTTTTCTTGCAGGATCTGAGCCCGAGTCCTGCAGAGAAGCTTTTCCGGCGGATAAGCGGGCGAGATACACGTTGGGGTAACGAATGACGCGCCTGAGACACTGCCGCTCGGTCACCATCCTGGTCTGGCAACAACAACAACAATAACAAACACAGCAACAACAGCAGCAGCACCGGGAGAAAAAGAAAAGAAGAAGAAGAAGAAGAGAAACTATGCGATAATGGTGGCACAGAGACGGACGGAGAGTGAGGGGGCACCCGAGATTGGAAAACCTGGGCGCAAATCTCAGCATAGCCGCGCTAGGCGGTAAGGGAAGTTGATATACAATGTGCTTACTATTCGAGCAACAGCGTATATTAATTGTTTATTTTAGCAGACGATAACCAGCGTTGTCCCATTCCCATGGCGCATTACCTATGCCTGTAGCTTCATTGCTGCGCCGCTGTTGTTGCTACTGGAGGGCGGGGTGGGGGAGAAATAGAGAGTTCTTTTTCTCCACCTCCGCCTGTCGAGGCCGTTTATTACAGTAGGGGGCGGCGGCCGTGCTTATGTAAACAGTGCGTATATTACTCGTAGCTGCAGTCATATGTAGCCAAACAGAGATAAGCTCTCATCAGGAATATATATATATACATATATACACATATGGGTGGATGTATTGGAGCAGGAGTGATTAGAACAGCAGCATAAGCATATATATATATATATATATTGCTAAATAAAAAAGTTTTGTAAAATGCAAACCAGGCGTCGTCCTTAAAGCCACGGTAGTGTGGGCCTCACAAACCCACTAAAAACAGTCGTCCTTTTTGCTCCTTGGCAGGGGTGGCCGTAGTTCTGGAGGTTACTTCACCTGGCCTCTTTATCTTGCCAGTAAAACTGTTTGACCTTGTTCGGTAGTTATTTTCGCCTGGGAAACAAATTCTGCAAATCTTCTTACCATGAACCAGAATTCATGATCCATGGGAAGGGGCTCTTCAAGGGCTTGCCATGTTAGGGAGGTTTATTCAGTCTAAGGTTTTGATACAGTAGCCCTCGCTCAACACTTAAAAAAATACCGCGTTTGTAACAATCTCCTACATCGTCCGCCTCCTTTGAGTTGCACATGTGACATAAGGGGGAGTTAGCGTTACAAATACGCTAAAAGTAGCCATCGTGGTCTGTTGACAGTCGCGCAAGTGGGCAGAAAAACGGATCGTGTTTAAAGCTGTATCATTTTTTAAGATCGGCGAATAAGTATTTTAACCAGTATCCAGGGTCGCTCGGCTGGATTACTTCTTATTGCTACTACTTGCCACTTACTTAGAGTATCTGTTCTGCTGACTATTAGTCCCTCCGTACGGACGTTAATTGAGGGGCATGTTGAGGATAGTGATTTAACTTGCGGGTCTAAGGCAATCTGTCGAGAGAAGACTTGCATGGCTGCTGTAGAAGCTAGCCGTTCGACTTGCCCATGCGAATGTGAGTGCCATAGTCCGTGAATTTTGTTGAGGAGGCAGCGTGTTTTAATTTTGGTAGTCGTGTGCTCCCTTCAGGGTGCGGCATATAGCATGATATTATCTGCTACCGATGCTAAGACATGGCGCCGAGAGTCGGTTGCTCCTATGGTCCGTGCGAGGATTTTTCGCAGCCCGGATAGATGAGACTTTGGCAACATGTTTTTGCTGCATAGCGCACATGAAGTATTCTTGTGGAAGCTCTATCCAGGTACTTACCATGCCCAGGTACTTAATCGTGGACGTAAGTGTTACGAAGTAACAGGCGTAAGTTTAGATTCTGTGGAGAGCGCTTTAGGTCGTTTAAAAGAATTGCTTTCGTTTTTCCCTTGGAAAACCGTTGACCTTGTGAGAGAGGAAAAGACTGGGAGAAAGTTAAGGCGATACAGAAGGTTACAAAGAGATAGTCGGGCACTGTTCCTTGCTTCTCGTGGATCCTCCAGTTGGTTTTTCGGCCAGTTAATATATCCGATAAAATGTCAAATTTAATGTTGATGTATGTCCAGAATTTAAAAACATTTTAAGGAGGTTGTTTTTAGATCGATTGTTCTCAATGAGCAGCGCTCAAAAAAATAATCGATTAACACAGGAATTGAACTGGCGTTACCCGGTAGATGGCAACCATGACGAGCGCGCTAATCCTCTGGACTACGCCGCCACAGATATGTGTCTGCCGTTGCTGAAGGTCTAGTCCTTCAAGGAAATCCTTGTGTTCTTGTACACTGAGCAATACACTACAATAAACACCGCGTAGATCGCGAGTTCAAAAGTGCTAATGAAATTGTGGCGACGTTCGGTTGAGAAGGCCACCTTCCTTGTCAGACCCCTAACAATGAAGCTCTTGATGAACCTTGTCACATAGGATACTTGCTTTGCTGAGGCTGGTGGCATAATAGGTGCGTGCAGTTCATTAACTCACGAGAGTTATGTCCAATGAGTTCTGACGCAGGTCCCTATGCTTTATCAAGTCTGCTAGCGAGTTCTTCGTCACCCGACTTTTGGCGACATCCAAGAGCCAGCGGTCATCTCAGAAGGTGAGGACAGGGTGGGCTCATGGGCTCGGTAAGGATGGGTAAGAATAGAAAGGGAGTCACCTATCGGGCGCACAACTCGACCCGAGTCTGCCCTCCCCGTATTCCCGTCCTCCAGCTAGCTATTGTGCGCGATTTTCACACGAACTTGCTATTCTCTCGATCAGAAGCCGTCTTGCAACGTTTAAATATTCCGACGACAGCAAAATTGCGCGCGCCCGTTCTCGAGTCGTCGCGTGTGGCGACGTTCGAGTTGCCGCGTGCGGCTGTGTTTAGTTGTGTTAATCATTGTACGTGGCAGCGGTTCGAGTTTGCGTCACGTCACGGCGTTTGCGTTGTCGCACGTGGTGCTGTTCTTGATTGCCACCTGGTCCACAAGGTATTTGAAAGTATTGAATCGAAATGAAAAAATTCTCATCCAAAGAGCTATTGCTTTCGCAGATGCGTGGTCTGAAACACGGTGCTGACCAGAGGTGCCGAAACGTAGTGGTTGCGTTCGCCGCAGAGACGGCAGGCTCTCATTATTACCTCTTTTGCTAACGGAGCACTAAAAAAACACGTCCGTATGTGCAATGGCGGTCGAGTCAAGACTGTTCGAGTTCGTATATACATATATATATATATATATATATTGAAATTAGCTTTTATCACGAGGCTAGAATGACGCGTATATATATATATATATCCGAGCTTTACAACTTGTTGTAAATGTGCTGCCCGCCAATGCGGGCAATAATTTGGAACAATCGCTTGGCGGAAGGCGACAATCGCCGATCGCAAGCCGCAACGACTAGAAAAAAAGTCGTGCTATAACGGATGGATAGATGATTGAATGAATCAATAGGTGGAAACTGTTTAAAGCGTTAACCATCATGAGGAAGACGCGCTTTCCGTGTTGCCTTTGCCTTCTGGTTGTCGTAAAGCAATTCAAAGTACCGTTGATTATCGAACGTATTCAAAGATGGTGGGCGCTGGCGGCTCATTTCTTTATGGCTGCTCGCGTAATCAACACTGCTACTGCTGTTACATTTATTGTTGTTTTTGTCGTCGTCGTCGTTATTGTTGTTGGTGGTGGTCTTATTGGGGTTGCTAGTTTTGCTATTATTTCCATCTGGTCGGTCTGCCTACTGTGGGAAACTACTTGGCCTGTTAAACAGATTGCTCTCTTCGACCTCATTCTTTTATCTTCGTTTATGTCGTGCCCTCGCCTGACCCACTCTCTCTCATCAACTAGAGTTATCGCCACACGAATTACTAACGTTTGCCGCGGATGGCGCTTCAACCATCATAATTGTTGTCGGCTCTTCCTCTACAATATGTGTATAGAAGCATACAGACCATACAACGATATGTATTATTTAGATTAACCATGCAACTATGTCTGTTGCGGATCCCAATTCCTAGAGAAGTTTAGTTCAAATTGTGTGAAGCCTACGCAATCTGAAATATTTAGATGAATTTTGCGTAGGCTGACGGGAAACTCCTATTTAAGATTTGTATTCAAGATAGCTAAGCACGTTCTTATTTGGGGTCTAGACCGCTTACAAGAGGGTATCTTTTTAAATGCTCTCCTAATAGCGGCAGCGAGACCACCTTAGCACGTCAAGACGTGTTAGATTCTCTCTCGATCACGCCCAATGCAAAGTCGAGCAGGTTATGGCTTTCGCGGCTTCAGTGTGTTTGTCTGACTTGCATGACATAAGAATACACATCCCAAAAACTTTTTCGGGCTTATCCTCAGCCAACATTTAACGTCCACGGGTTTACTTTTGCATTGCTTCGTAAGGCGGCCCCCATAAATACAAATGTGCAATGGTGAGGATTGAACCCGTGCACCTATGTGTCTCCTCTGGCCGCGAGGCGCACGCGAATGCAGCACAACAGGAATTACTCCTCAGATTCTTGTGGACAAGCCTGCGCATGGTCCTTATGTTCATGTTAAATTCACGCGTAAGGTTGCTGATTGAGATAAAATAAATTCCAGAAATTTGTAATAATTAGAAATTTACTAAATCTACATCATTAAATCATTTTAAGGTGCTAAAAGGGGGGTTCAGTATTGTGTCATTCCCAGCAGTTGGATGTGCACGTTAATCGTTCAGACACAAAGCCGTGCTACGCTGGGAAAATAATGTTCATGTGCGTTTAACAGGTGATGCACCCAGCTCCGTGTTACATTACGGGTCTGTCGTAGCCGAAACGCTTTTGCTTAAGTTGTAGAAAACAAGTAAAAACAGAGTAGGTCAGGTTAGACAAGCACGTCATGAACCAACGCCGTATAGCGCAAACAAAGCCGGCGGAAAGCTACGCAGGTAGATTACAGTATGTCTCTCCCCTCTCTCTCTCTCTAATATTTCGAGATTTCTTCTCATATTGGGGCCGAGGAGCCTCCCGAGGGTCTTGATGTTTCGCTGAACGACGTCGATCGCCGGGTGTACCCCACCCAGGGTAATGGTGATTTTTTTTAGGGGGAGAGAGGAGGGGTTTGAATAATTTCGCTGTCTTCATTTCGTGCAGCCTTTGGGGCAGAACTGCCGATCTTGAGCGCGCTCGACCTCAAGATGGCTTATCAGCTCATCATCTAATGCAGATATAAGAGCCGATGTCGCCAACGTCATTGTGAGCAATGGCGTCTCACGCGAGTTACTTCCGTACGGGAGTCGGGGCGCGCGCTTATAGGCAAAACACGATTACTATCATCAAATCGAAGTGCGTACCACTTCAAAATATTGCTTTTCGCCGAAAGTCCAGTTGATCCGGCCATAGAGTCATTGGCTTCCGCGGCTTCGTTGCGGCCAAAAGCCAAACGGAGACAAAACAACACGATGAGTTCGCTCGAAACGTGGTTAGTGCAAGGCAATTTTTGAATAACAAACGACAAATCACGTATGGCAACTGCTCGCCGGGCAGCTCTTTCAATTGATATCATTATTTACTTGGCTATTACTGTTATATATATATATATATATATATATATATATATATATATATATATATATATATATTAGAAACTCTAAAATGCTGTGTTTCGTCGATTACGAACCTTTGTTTATATATATATATATATATATATATAGAAAGATACATACATGGCGTAGCTGCATATGTTATAACCTAGTGCAAACGTATTCATTGGCGAAACCTCGCGTAAATAGAATTGGTCGCTGCGAATTTGGTAACCTAATTATCTATGATTTTGTAATTGTAGTTTACATGCGCGTGCTCACACTCTTTGTGTGTGCGATGCGTACGTGGTGCCCCACGTTTGTCACCCAGCAGTTTATCTTGTTTCGCAGTTCGTAGTCTCATACATGAAAGTGTGTCACAAAAGTAATAACTAAGAGTGTAGTTTTTCCGCGGCTTTGATAGAGCGTTTTTTTTTTCGATAAAATATCCACACCGTAGTAACAGATAACTACAGCCGTATACAATACATCTGGTGCTAGACGTTATCATGAATAAATCTAGCAAGCTGCTATGGCTTTCCGTATATATATATATATATATATATATATATGGACATAAAAAATATAAAACAAACAGCACTCGTGCATACATTTTCATACTGTTTAGATCATAAATCATATTCGAATTACAAATCCAGTGAAAATGGACTAAACAAAGATGACTACTATAGTAGTAGAATCATAATGAAAAAAATTGTGTGTCGTTTGAAAGAATCCCTAGGGTTACAATCGGCAATATCATTTGTCCAATTCGTGATTGCAACAAGCACGCACGACAAGTCCGTAGTTTTTTTTTCAAGTGCGTTACAGTATCTTATGTGTATTACAACATTATAGTCGTGTAGTTCGTAAGGCGTAGAGCCCGTGTACGCAGCACTGGAACATCCAATACATATGATTTATTTTTCTTTTCATCTTCTTAGCACCGTGTTACCTGCATATTATATTTATGTTTAAAAAAATAATAGTAGTTCAAAAATGATAATAATAATAATAATAATAATAATAATAATAATAATAATAATAATAATAATAATAATAATAATAATAATAATAATAATAATAATAATAATAATAATAGGTATTTAATCACTTTGGATATGCAGACTAGAATTTTGCACGCAGCCGCCAGTTTCGCTGAAACCCTCTCGCTTACCGCCTGTAGCGGCGTTAGATAATAATCTTCATGATTGTCCATGTAACTAAGTAATGGCTGCATCGTCGGTGATAGTCTAACTGGACTGCCATATGGGGTCGGTCAAGCGAGGGCGAGCAGATCCGTGTCTCCGAATCGGAGACGCGGCATCAATTCGTTGCTCCAGTCATACACGGGTGAATCATGAGAGATTCATACTCTTCTCTTAGCTCTCTCTTAGTTCCCTTTCTCTTCCTGTCTATCTGTCTTCCACTGTCTGCCAGAGAGGATTAGTGAGTATTTGGTCGCTGAGTCACCACCGGTTGACGCTTGACGAACTAGCCATGTCTGAGGGCGCGTACGGCAGTCCAGACACTCAGTCAGATGTCCAGACGCACTGTCGAGACGAAGCAGCTATACGACCGGATAGCAGCAGGGCGGCTGCCGACAGGGGCAACTACGAATGCGCCATGAAGAGGAAGGCGACTCGAGGGCGAAGGCGTCCTGTCGTCGGTCTTCGCCCTCGAGTCGCTGCTTCGCTCTCTTTCACTCTCTCTATCTAGAGGCTGCTGCTTCTACTAGTAAGGCCATCAGAGCAGCGATGATGGGGTTGGCGCGGTGTAAGCGTGGGGCTATAGTTGTGAGATTGAAACATATATATATATATATATATATATATGGAGAGAGAAAAGAAATCATATATTTGATTTTGGGAAAGGGAACATAGATAGAGAAAAAATGAAGAGAGCTCAAAAGAGAGAGAATTCATGTTCAACAAGGAATGCAGACAAAAGTGAGAAATAGAAGGAAAACGCAGAGGGAATGCACGAGGAGAGAAGTTTCGTGATCTGCTCAAGGAGCGCAACCGAGCAAAGAAGCTTAGAGATTCGAGCTGCAATACAGCAGCCAGTTACTACGTCTATATTCTTGTTGGGGTGGGTGGGCCGGCCAGCGTTCTTGAGGGAGCCAGCACATGTGGGCGGCAGGATTTTAAAGGGGCGGGGGGTTACCGATTAAGGATACTGGTAAGCGTTGAAATGTATGTAATGCAATGCGATCTTCGTAACTATGCCTGGTTGTTCGTGTGTAGATGTGTGGTGTATGTAGGTGAGAGTGCTGCGTATGTGTCAGTGCATGGGTATTCTCTCGTCGGGCCACTGGCCGAGGGGCGAGATGGGTCGAGACTGGGCCGGGATACAGCTATACGACTATGCATGTGCTGTTATTACAATGTTAGTAAGACTCTAGTAAGAAACAAAACGTTGTTCGTAATAGAGTATTAGCACTGCTATTCCGCTATTTGGGGAAAAGCCATACGTGCGTCGTAACGTGGCTGTGCATTGAAATGCAAGGAAAGAAGGAGCATCAGAAGACATCGGGCAATTTTTAAGGGGGCAATCTGCCGAGAGCCAGGAGAGAAGGCGGAAGAGAAAGCGGACGGGGGCTCGAGGCCAAGTGCTCATCTCTCTCCCTTTGTATCTTGCTCCCTTATAATCTCTCCCTTTCCCTTTTCCTCTATTCTCTCGATTATCTTGCTTTCCCCCTTTGAAGTGCGCGTTTGTTCCTGTCCGTCTAGATTCTGTTATCCCTTGATTTGTCCTTCTGTATACGCGTTTCTTTCCTGTTTTTCTCCTCGCTCACCACCACTCTTACCCCCCCCCCCCACCTCTTGAAGACTGGGTCATGGGTCAGACACTGGTGTGCCCCGTCTCCTCTCGGGGGGGGGGGGGGAATTGAGGTGGCTGGCTTGCAGCAGGCCGGCAAATCGGCAGCTAGGGCTGGGATCTAGCCCAGGCTTGCCGTGCCGTTGCTGACACCCTCACTACAGCTGCTGATGATGAAGTTCAAAGCGCAGCCAAAAGCTTTAGTGGGGTGCAAGTGGAAGCAGAGGCAGACTGAGACGGCGGCAGTAACGGAAGTGGCCGGTGGGGTGACTCCAGTCTTCACGAAAGACGAGCGACGACGAACTAGAGCGGCGTGGCTTTGAGAGAATTGTAAGCGCGAGGCTTGTCAGCAATGGGGCTCTGGCACAGAGGGCTGAGGTCGACAAACGCTTGCAAACGGTTGTTCCCCAACATGGCATTTAGTCAAAGCAGCAGCAATAGTATTCAAACAGCCCCTCGAGAGAGGAGGGCAAGCAAGCCGGCAGTGCCGGGTGGTAACGGCGGATTTTAAGTTGATTGTAATGATGGATGAATGAATAGATGAGCTGGCCGCATTAGCTGTGTCGCGTGTTTGTGCACCTCTGCTCCATTATCCTCCTCCGCCACCCATAGCTTCCCGTAGGGCTCATCATCAACATCATGATCATCAGCACCATCATCATCATCCATGTGCCTCTAGTCTAGCCAGCAACCCAGAGACCCGTCGCACCCTCACATGCACCCTCGCATAGAGCAGTCAACCAACCGAGAGAGTGAGTGAGTGTCTGACGCTTGGCGATTTCCACTCGACGGCCACGCCAAGCCGAGAATTTCCGCCGGGCAGGCTGACAGACAGATAGGGAGCCAGGCAAGCAGGCAGCGAGCCACTAGCTAAGATTATACGGCGATTCCTGCTGCTGCTGCTAGGATTGGCACTACTACTACCACTATCCTTATAGCTATTGCTACGGAACGAAGCTCAGAGACTCGTCCGTTGCCGCAGTCGTTCGACAGTCGAGTCGCACTGGAGGTTCCGGGCTTCTGCTGCTGCTTCTGCTGTTGCCGGCGCTTGCAGGCGTTGCTAAGCGGCTTAAAGTTTGCCCGCCGGAGCTAGACGCCGAGACCGAGACCCCCACAGCCGAGCCCCTAAGAGTCAGGGGGCTTGCCCAGGTTGGGCTTTTCTGCCGATATGCGAGTACAACGCCGTACGGCATGCGTTCTGCATTCAGTCCTCCATCCATTCAGCTGTTTGTTTGGTCGTTGGCCTTCAATTGTAAGTAGTGGCCTACCTGATAGTCGGTCTGTTAGCAGTCAGCCAATCTTCTTCAAAGGCTGCTGATGTTGATACTGCTGTTGTTGGTGCTGCTTATGCTTTGATATTGGTTGATTGATTGAGAACGTACGCTACTGGGCAAGTTAGAGGGGGTAACGCAAGTGGTTAGTCTTCTGGCATCTTCCCCACCTCAGACTTGTTTAAATGTCAGCCCTGCAAAAGATGTTCCTTCGCCTCGGGTTTTTGCTTTTTTGAGGCTGGGCGGAAACCAAGGCCCCACTGTGGTCAAAATGGCGTAAACATTTGGACTTCTGTTGGTCGCACGCCAGCAGTGTGGGGATCCGACCAACTAAAAACCAGTCATGACCACATCCCTCGGATTGACAACTGACTGGAAACTGCTTGCGCATAGCATCAAACAATTAAAGAGGGAGAGCCTATTACTCCTGGCAAGTATGTTCTCCAGGAGTTACTGAGAGGCGCAAACAAAATTAGGAGGCGGCCTCTGCTTTTTCCTGTTGTACATTCTTGAAAGCTTGTGACGCTTCGTTTCAGTAAAGTGCCGATTCCGACAGGAACGACTATCGTAATTCTTCCTGAAGAGGGATACTAAGAACTGTTGTAGATCTAACCCCTACTAGCGGACTAATGTTTAATCAATTATTTTTATTATTATTAATACGGGACTGTGGACACTTAACGACAACTAGTTTCATTTTGAACTTAGGGCAAGCGATAGGAAGGTTGCCGATATTCTATGCAGGAGCTGATGCTGTCTGATAGAACTTTTTAACAGTACGGGTGTCATCGTGGACTGTATCTCTCGAGACTTGAAAGAGCACTGCTGTAACATCGGCAAAAACGATAGCTTTCTTATTACGCGACAGTTTATTGACGAGCGAAAGAGCATCGAGCGAAAGAGCATGATGATGATGATGATGTTCTTGGACAACTAGACTCCGGCAACGTTTCTTTATTTCGGTCTTAAAAGTACCTCAAGATACGTAGCAATTAATCTAAAACAATTCTCACCTATGCGCTGGAGTAGATTAAAAAAATGTCCGTACGTGTCGAATCAAGGTGCGCTAGCTAAATTGGAAGTAACTGATGTCGGTTGGTTCAAGTGCCGTATCCGAATGGAAACAAATATGTGAATGAATTTCTTGAACGTGAATGTGTGAATGTAGCTGCCGTAAACCGGTTACAGGTATCCTAAACCGCTTGCAGACATCTTGCAAAGCCAACATGGTAAGATTGCAAATGCTTACTCGACGTAGGCAGTGGACAAGTCGATTTTGAGTTTTGCTAGACTCTTGCTCAACAACGCCCCGCAAATAGTGATAAGGACATTTTTAATTTGGAGTTCTAGGCGGCCACGATTGCCTATGCCAGAATATGCCCATATGCTGTGCCAGCCACCTTTGAATAAACAAGCATCACAGTTTGCAATACGTGCAGATCAAGTTTCTGTATCACCCCTTTTTGAAGAAAATATGGCGCCTTTACGTCTTATTTACTAGACACCACGCTCAATACGTGCACATACACTGAGAATTTACTCCGTCCTACAAAAGGGACATGTTTTGTTTCGTGGGCAAGCCACCGGTCCTTTTGCCAAAAGATCTGTTGACGTCTACAATAAATATCTGCTCGTCAGAGAAAAATCGAACACGGCCTGCTGATTTGTGCCTGAAGAAACCTAGGAGCACCCAACATCGGGCAAGTCTGTTCATTTTGCTAACCGTAGAGAGATACTGTCTGAGTTTTCTGATATAACACCTGAAGGATATCTGAGGTCCTCGATAGCAGTTCGACGAATGGTTCCTAGTGACACATCAACTTTGGTGATCAATGTACGCATCGAAATACGAGGATTGTCGAAAGCGCATATTTGCAGTGCCTCACTTAGTTCCGGAGACTTTACACAACGGACTCTATCGCATATCTTTCACGCTGCTCTGTAGTTATATTTCTTCTGCGCCGCTCACTTAGCCTCAATTTTCTAAAGTGTTGTTTTCGGAACACGAAAATAAATGTTTATTTTCTTTCTAATTAACACCCGAGCTGGGCAAGCGTGTTTATATTACATCAAAGGGTTTCGAGACAACCACCCATTTAAGCGTTTTGTTAGTTCAGCTATTGACCGAACCGCCGGACATGTCGTGGCGTGATATCTACTGCATTTGCTCCAGCTCCCTTTGCACCAACGTTGATCGTGTGTCTCATGAAAGCACTCCACATTGCACAGAACGTGATGAAATCTGTAGGCTGCAAAGGCCGTAGTTAGATGTCAGTCTCTTACTCTGCTAGCCCGCCATTCAGTGCTCCGCATTGCACTTCTGTTCCATAAATCCCTATATCCGCATTTATTTTCGCGTGCCACTTTCACATGTATACGCCAAAGGCGCACGTTCTCTTCAGCTTTTAACGTTTTTGCAGATCCTCCGTCAGCAGCGAGCCATCTTCCAGCACGTGGACAACCTTATACCAGGAAAAAGGTCGAACGCAGCATACAGAAACGCACCCGCTGAAGCATAATAATGCTTTCTCGTCCTACTACGATAACGACGCCTTCCGTCGACGTATCCTCCGACACCATTCAAGAGAGAGAGAGAGAGGGGTCGCAGTATT
Source organism: Dermanyssus gallinae (assembly GCA_003439945.1). Taxonomy (NCBI): domain Eukaryota; kingdom Metazoa; phylum Arthropoda; class Arachnida; order Mesostigmata; family Dermanyssidae; genus Dermanyssus; species Dermanyssus gallinae. The sequence continues at coordinate 144,286 of QVRM01002090.1, forward strand.
GTTATACAGTGTGCTTTGCTAGCGGAACTATAGTAAAGATTACGGTAAAGATATTCGATCACACAGACTTGACTTGAGTTTCATTGGACAAGTGAGCAAACTTTTGCGTATATAGTAAGCGAGCTCGCTCTGCTTCTTTTCAGCACGAGAAATATACATTGTGTTTTGTTGTGTGAAAGTATTATTATAATATCGTACTAGGCATAACACTTCTCAACACTTTTAATGGTGGGAAGAATGTCACCCCGCAATCGATATTTAAGGTGACGCCGCGTCTACGCCGTGGCACCGCTTTTATCAAGACATGTATTGGATAATGGTTCCGTACTCTACACCATTTACTAGCTCGGCTGACGGATAATCAAGGCCAAGTGCAACTCGAACGAAGAGAGAGCGCGAGAACTGAAGCGCAGAGAAGCCGCACCATAGTGAAATCGCCTGCCGCTATGATGACCACCCCACCCCGGCCGTTATCACTCCACGGCCAATAAATGTCTCAAAGTCTCGAAGTAAGGTCATGAACACGATCTACTCCGTATGGCAGTGAACCGCATGTACTAATATTGTTTGGATCCCGATTCGAGATGCATACGCACACAAAAGTTGCACGTATTATCTTGGTCATCGATAGGAGAAAGCTTCCCACCTTAGAATTGGGCTGGATTGCAGATGGTGTTGGTTGATGTTGCTGATGTCTCAGGCACAGTGGATGCTGCAGATTTTATTGATGCGGGAAATATTGCAGCTGATGGTAAGGATAGTGCTAGTCGTGTTGATGCAGTTGATTCCGTTTGATACAGCTAATGTCGCATATCCTCTTGATGCGGTGGGTGTGGCTAATGCTACTGGTGCTTCCGGTATTGCTAGCGCGCCAGGTATGACCGAAGGCCGCCCGGTGATGTCTCCGTATAATACATGCAACAAATGCATAGAAAAAACACATTTTGACACGTAACTGTATCACTGGATGCCATCCACGCTTGCATTTATACTAACACACACACTATAACTGCGTTTTATTTACAACTCCATGCGTTATTTGCTGTTACGACATTTAGTGATTCAACACCTCAGTAGATCTGAACACATGTGTTTCTCATTATATATATATATATATATATATATATGTAGGATATCAGGTATATATATATATACAGGGACGGCTTGCACCGGACTATGTTAGACACAGAGCCAGCAAAGAAGGGGTTTAATCTGGAAGCAGGTAGCGTAGCGGCAGGGGCCGCAAGACAATGTCGTTGCAAGTATAGCCACGCATTAACAATGAGAGATACACATACACCCTCACACGTACGCCTTTCAACAGGCGGCCGGACTTGTTGCTAGGTCCCGCTAGGCTAGCATGTCCCGTGAGAGGTTGCATTGTTTCGACAACAATGTGGACAATGCGCAGCACTACTATTACTACTAAGACTCTGATTTGCCACTACTACTATTAGTATTGTTTTGCGTTGTCGTTGTTGTTTTGTTGTATTATTATTGTTGTTGTTGTTACTATCTAGCCATATGTTGCGCTCACTAATGATTTGGCTCCAATTGTTCGCATTAAATCAATGAACGTTGCCCATCACAGTCGCGCGCTCCGTTGGCACTGGAGGCGTGGCCCATGCAGTGTAGAAACTCTAATTTTAGCAATTAAACCGAAGAGCTCATCACTAAACACACGAAATTTATCCGTGTTTTTTTCTCACGATATTTAGCTGTATACGCTCATTACTACGTTGGGCGTGCGTGTGGTTATATGTGTGCGTATCATTCATATATATATATATATATATATACATTGTATATATCTGGAAAAGGGTTAACTGGCTAACAAGCAGGTATGACTTATGTTTGCTCTGCATTTTTTACTTTGTTTTGTCGATGATATGTGTTGGGCAAAATGACGTGCATTATGCATCCCTAAAACCTTCCGTAAAATAATAACCAAGAGGAACGGAATATCTACGTACCTCGGCCAATTAAGACATAAATATCTACGTACCTTATATTCTACCTGGGTGGACAAAGTCTAGTTGCAAAGGCACAATTGTACAGCGTCACGATCCCACAGGATTTGATTCCGAGAGCCGTCCTCTGTAGCTTGGCCTATAACCGGACACTAGACATTAACAACTCCATAGAAGAGGCTGACCTGTTGACATAGGCGGATGAACTGGCCCTGATTATCTTTTCGGCGCGGACTGAAGCAGCTCTAGAGGACCCGGCAAACAAAGCTTCATCGACTGTGACGGAGTGGATTGGCCGCAGGCATCTCACGCTCGCACCGTATAAGACCGAGACACTCTATCTAATGGATTGGAAGAGCACAAAGGCAGTAAACCTTACGAAAGGGGACCTTCCGATAGAAGTTTACAAAGAGGGGATTTTTCTCGAGGCGACACGGAGCGGCATATGTAAGACATGCCGCGGCAAATGCCGCCTTAAAGCTGATACAAGGCCACGGCTCGAACTTGCCGTTGCCTGTTAATCATGATTGCCATAGAAACGCCCCGTTTTGAGCAGTGTATTGGCTGCCTAAGCCACCACCGCTAGAGAAAAGGCAATATATTTCTCAAGGTAATCTGGATCTCACCAAGACCAGAAATACCACTAGCTCGGCCTGGTAGCAGGAATGTGTGCACACCCGAATTTGTGCATACCACCCTGACCAGGGGGTGTTAGACCAAAAGTCTTATTACGGACGCACAACCCAGGTTTCTATCGGTCACGGAGCTACATGGTTATTTAAAGGAAGGAATGATATTTGTTTCAAACAGATGGCGTAAAACACACTGTCTTACATTGTGAGTCATTTTTAAAAGCAGTATTCAAAGAGATGGCTGACTACAATATGACCCCTATCTGGCTGTCTGTAAGTATGCAGCTGGGACAGAGCTGAATCAAGAGACATGACAGGGAGCCCTCTGCCACGGTTTTAAAACAAAATTCCAGTTTTGCCAAGTTTGGGAAAGTGGGGAGGAATTCGGGTTTAATGGGTTTGTGAGTCTTTATTTTTTTTTACGTCGTCCTCTAGAGACATATGTGCTTTTCACATTTCTATTTCCATTCAGAAAAAAAGATATTGAAGCAAAATGTACTGTCTTTGCTTCAGGTAGGGGAACGAGGGACTTCTTTGACATTCAAAGAGGGACAACACATGTGCTATGTCACAAGTTTCGAATCGTGGGGGCACAATGTGGTTTGTTGCTTTAAAATAAAGGGACCTTTAAACCAAACAAAAACAGCAGACACGGTTACGCGAATAAGATGTAGTCGGTCCGAATTCCTGACTTAGCAATGTGGTCCAAAGTTGGCCTATGGCTATAAGTGTGCTAGATTATCGTTTAAGTTCTTCTTACACAATCGTGATCCTGGATATGAAAAATATTGGTGTACAATTACTGCCCGACAACGGTTTACTAGGCAAAGAATTTTAATATATAATTAGATAATCTAGCTGTAGCAGAGTGACCCCGTAAATGAACGCACACTTCTGTTGTAAGGCGTACGTGCGTTACCAAGCGTGTGCTTGACGCTCATTAATGAACCGGGTCTACACCGTAACTCATTGAGACTAAGCGAATTTTCTGTTCTGAAGGAACATCCGGAGTAAGCATAACATTCGACGAGACCGTCTACAAAAGATGGGCAGTCTGTAGGAGTATTGTCTGTATGGCTCTCGTCCAAGTCCTGGCTATGACCTTCAGTTCGGCGTTAAATAAAGGTCTATCTAATGGGGGTGCTTTATAAAAGGTATTTATTCCTCGATTTGCCGAGTCGTCTCTCAATAACAGCCTGTGATATTTAAGCGCTGAGTACTCGATCGGGAAGCAAATGTTTATTGTAGATCAAGTACTATGCTTTGATATAGCGAGAATTGTTGCAAAGTTGTGAAACGAATATCGTTAACTTTACGAGACCATTAGGACGTAAAGGGACCACTAGGGCGTAAAGTAAAGGCTCGATTTCGAAGAGACTTGATAATCATATTATCCAGCTTCACCACTTTAATTTGTCGAAATATATTTGCACAGATGCAGCCTTTCTCACCTGCGGTACCTTCTAACCTGGCTCGGCGACAGCTGATCTGGCTGCCAGCGCCGCGGCATCTGTGTCGGATCGAGAGCCTTCAGGCACAAGGCCACTACATCTGCAAGCAAACATTCGGCCAAACATTCAGCGTCCGGCGGTGCCTTCGCATAGCATTACACATAGGCGCGGCTGCTAGGTGTTGTCCAGATATCGTCGCAACAACGTAACGTCGGCGGGACGTTACGGGTGTCTGCGCGTTGCCTGGTGCGTTCGTTACGGCGCAGGATACTACTTCATTGCCGTGCGTGTTATAAGATGAACTTCTGTTATGGAAAGAGGTCATCAGGCCAGTCAGACACTAGTGATTGATGATGTATGAATAGCGTTTGCCGCTCACTTGCCATGCTCGTGCTGTTCTCTTTCTCTGTCTCGTGTTCTCTCTCCCCCCTCTCTCTCTCTCTGCTACCGTCTCTCTACCATTTCCCTAGCGTTCCTCTCCTTCTCTCAGCTAGCTTCGTCTGGTCCGGGTCCACCTGGTCAGTCGTCCTCGTACTTCGTGGAGGAGTACTGAGGCCTTATGAGCAGCCAACAGGCACAATCGGGCTGCTCGGCTCTCGGTGAAGCAACCGACCCATCGTCGGTCAGCAGTTGACTGTTGCCCGGCTCTCGACCTTAGGGGGACGGCCGCGGCGACAATGGACGATCGGGGGCCATGTCGGCCGGCCGGCGGGCCGCCCGTGTCGAGAGACGCAGCATATCCACACCAATAGCGGATACCCAGGCACACTCCCCACACACTCATTGTGACGACGATTTTATCAGATGCATTTATCGCGCACGAACGCACCGCCACACCAATTAATCTTCGCTTATCAGCAGTAGTAGTAGTGGTAATAGTCGTAGTAGTAGTACATTTCACGGCCCCGACAGCATCGGCTGTCGTCTCGTCGTTTTCGCCCGTTGTTTGGTGTTATCGCCTTCGTTGTAGTTGTTTTTGCTGCTGTTGCTGTTGTTGCTGGTTATTGTTGTTGCTGCTGCTTATGTTGTTAATGTTGTTGCTGCTGTTGCTGTTGTTGCTGGTTATTGTTGTTGCTGCTGCTGCTTATGTTGTTAATGTTGTTGCTGCTTATGATGCTAATGTTGTTACTTATGTTGTTAATATTGCAAGCATTGCGGTTAATAATGTTGCGAACATTGTTGTTGTTAGTGGTGTTGTTGCTGCTGCTGCTGTTAAAGTGAAGTGTGTGTAATACGTGTAAAAAGGATGTTTGCACACTAGAATACATTTACGTTTACGTAAAAAATAGTATCTCTCTGCATCGAACGATGAGGATAAAGCTTCGCGAATCACAATTCTCGTCTCTGTTTAAACCTGCTGCAGTAACCAGCGCATCGCCCACGATGTCTATGCATAGTTCAATAGTTCCCCGCGACTCACCGATCCAATTCAACGATTCCCGTTTAAAGCCCAATTGCAGCCACGTTTTTGACGGCATTCTAAACAAGCTGACTATATTTCTAGCGATCGCATAATGGCCCCAGAAGTCAAATTTTTAAAAATAAAATATTGTGACCCCGATACATAGGAAGGGACCCAAGAAACTCGTCGAAAATTATCGTCTTGTGTCGCAGTGCTCAAACTTTGCGGTATGAAACCTGCATCGAACGATACAGAATAACATCCTACGCAAGGCGTTGCGTTTGTTGAATCTATAGTGTTTCGGTGAGTGGCTGGCTTATCGCTCATTCTTCCTCATCTCCCGACTGTTTTCCATTCTTCTGGCCGTCGTCGTCTAATCAGGCGACAGGCACAATTTCTCACATTGCTGTACAGGCACAATTTCTCCATATTGGCGTACAGGCACAATTTCTCATCTCCCGTGACGTTTCGTCGGTACAGAAAACAATGTTTCTGTCTGCGGGTTGCTCGGTGGCGGGCGAGATGTTGAGCCTCAATTTAAAAGCGTTTTTCTTCGTTGTTTTTTTCGTTGAGATCGTGAGGCACCCAAACTCCGAGTTGTTGAGTAAAGCCAATTTATAATTGAAGGTAGTTAGAGATTGGCATTGCAATGCAGTCATTTTTTCGACCAATTTAGCAGTTGTTTGGCGACCGTTCTTCTTCAGAGGCGCGTTGAGACGTTCTTTGACGAATTCAGAAGGCCCTCCGCTGCGAGTTTTATCGTTAAGGTTAAAGTCTGTTTTTTTTTTAATTTTGCGAATTATTCCCTGCTAAGAAGAGCAGATATCCAACTTGCTGCGTTTTGCCCCCTAAGTACTCTGTTTTTGCTGCCTGCAAAATAATAAAATAAATAATTATTCAATAAGAAAACAAATGACACGGCTTTGTAAAGCAGGAAGAACTCTTCCGGATACATACTAGCATTAAGCTAAATAACAAAATAAATCGTTGTAAAATTAAATACACATAAAGCGCTATTTATTTTGCAATCTTATATATATACTCGTATCCATACATAATAATATACATATAAACTATGTAAATATAGGGGTACAATCAAGGTAAACACCTATGTTCAAATGCCTGCGTGTATATATATATATATATATATATCTACATACTACATACACACACATGCCTACAAACACATGTATGCATTTTTGCTGCACTTTCTACATTAGCCGAAACACAACAATTTACCTACTGGCTCGGTGACTTTACCACACGGTCCGAACGTGAAACTCCATTCGGGGATCGCCTGGCAAAACAGGCATTCAAACGCTCTGTGCGAACATAACTTTGACAATTAGCAGTTCCAGCCGCCTCTATCGGCAAGCAAGCCTTTTTCTTCACCATGTTGCCACTGACGTTGCCGAAACTGGGCCCCAGGTGCCTCGGGCAATCGCGTCTCCGTATCGCAACACATTTCCGCTTTGCATCTAAAGTATCAGCCACTCTATCAGATGCCTTTCTTTCCGTCCCAACAAAGAGCTTTTTACTGGTCTTACCCCGTTCACGCCTCGAGGCGAGTTGCGTAAGACCCGATTGCCAATCGAACATTTATACTGGCATTGTCGTTCGATTACCTGTTCCTCGTGGTGACATTTGCTTTACGTACCTCATATTTCGTATCATAAGTGTTGTCATAACGACCGCTTTGAATAAGACCTTATTGCCCGACAGATTCGCAATTACCCAGCAAAAAGCGTTATTTTGCAAGGCGCTTTTCCAAGATTGCTGTCTCAGCAGGGTAGTTTTATTGTAATAGAAATAGTCTTAGAGGAATGCAGCTTCAGAAATACTAGCCTTTGACATCACACAGGACCATCAAACTCCGTATTAACTACATGCGTATATACAGTACTATCTACTGAAATAAGTGATTCGTACATCGTTTGATATGTAGATCTAGATACTCGAGTCGCTTTTTTTATATCAGAGGTGCCTTGAACGGCACTATAAGCGGACATGCTGAGTTGCCTAGCGTTCTTCCAACAGTCTTGCGACAGTATCGTTGCTAACTCTCAGCATTATGGTTTATCATTTACCCTAAATGAACATCGCTCAAAGAAAGTTTAAACAATATAGATCAAGCCGGCGACACTTTGATTTTAGACTAGAGCACTAGCCTACAAGACCACGCCTTCACCTTACTTATGAGTATATGCAATTGACAAAAGTATACGTTTGAATTATATTGACGTTTGCATTAGCGCAAGGGAGGATAGCTGGACGTTATTGCTACATACCAAAGCTGGTTCTTAGAATGAGCCGGTTCTGAGAATAAGACTGTTCTAAAAACGAGCCGGTTTTAAGAGCGAACCTGTTCTAAGAACAAGCTGGTTTTAAAAACAGCCGGTTTTACGAAAAAGACGGTTCTACAAACGAGCTGGTTATAAGAACAAGCTGGTTCTAAGTATAAGACGGTTCTATAAACGAGTTGGTTTCTAGAGAACAACAAGCTAGTTCTTAAAGAAGACGGTTCTAAAAACAAGCTAGTTCTAAATTGAAGCCGGTTCTGAAAACAAGCCGGTTCTAAGAACAAACTAGTTCTAAAAATAAGCCGGTTCTAAAAACAAGCCGGTTTTAAGAACAACCTGGTTCTAGGAACGAGCTGGTTCTAAAAACGAACCGGGTTTTAGGACAAGCTGGTTGTAAGAACAAGACGGTTCTAAAAACAAGACGGTTCTAAAAACAAGCCGGTTTTTTGAACAAAACCTGGTTCTAAAAACGAGCTGGTTCTAAAAACGAGCTGGTTCTAAAAACGAGCTGGTTCTAAAAACGAGCTGGTTCTAAAAACGAGCTGGTTCTAAGAACGAGCTGGTTCTAAGAACGAGCCGGTTCTATGAACGAGCCGGTTCTATAAACGAGCTGGTTCTAAGAACGAGCCGGTTCTACAAATGAGCTGGCTTTAGGAAAGGGCTAGTTCTATAAACGAGCCGGTTTTAAGAACGAGCCGGTTCTAAGAACAAGCCGGTTTTAAGAACGAGCCGGTTCAAGACGGTTTTACGAACAAGCTGGTTCTATAATTAAGCTGGTTTTTAGAACAAGTCAGTTCTAAGAAAAAGCTGGATCTTATAACAAGTCGGTTCTAAGAACAAGACGATTCAAAGAACAAGCTAGTTCTAAGAGCAAGAAGGTTCTAAAAATGAGCTGATTCAAAGAAACGAGCCGGTGTTTAGAACAAGCTAGTTCTAAGAACAGGCCGGTTGTAAAAACAAACCGGTTCTAAGAACAAGCCGATTCTAACAACAAGCCGGTTTTTAGAAAGAGCCGGTTTTAAGATCGAGCCGGTTCTAAAGACAAGCTGGTTTTATAAACGAGCTGGTTCTAAGAACGGGCTGGTTCTATAAACGAGCCGTCTCTAAAAACTAGCTGGTTCTAAGAACAAGCCGGTTTCAAAAACGAGCCGGTTCTAAAAACAACATCGCTCAAAGAAAGTTTAAACAATATAGATCAAGCCGGCGACACTTTGATTTTAGACTAGAGCACTAGCCTACAAGACCACGCTTTCACCTTACTTATGAGTATATGCAATTGACAAAAGTATACGTTTGAATTATATTGGCGTTTGCATTAGCGCAAGGGAGGATAGCTGGACGTTATTGCTGCATACCAAAGCTGGTTCTTAGAATGAGCCGGTTCTGAAAATAAGACTGTTCTAACAACGAGCCGGTTTTAAGAGCGAACCTGTTCTAAGAACAAGCTGGTTCTAAAAATAGCCGGTTTTACGAAAAAGACGGTTCTACAAACGAGCTGGTTATAAAAATAGCCGGTTTTTCGAAAAAGACGGTTATACAAACGAGCTGGTTATAAGAACAAGCTGGTTCTAAGTATAAGACGGTTCTATAAACGAATTGGTTTCTAGAGAACAACAAGCTAGTTCTTAAAGAAGACGGTTCTAAAAACAAGCTAGTTCTAAATTGAAGCCGGTTCTAAAAACAAGCCGGTTTTAAGAACAACCTGGTTCTAGGAACGAGCTGGTTCTAAAAACGAACCGGGTTTTAGGACAAGCTGGTTCTAAGAACAAGACGGTTTTAAAAACAAGACGGTTCTAAAAACAAGACGGTTCTAAGAACAAGCCGGTTTTTTGAACAAAACCTGGTTCTAAGAACGAGCTGGTTCTAAGAACGAGCCGGTTCTATGAACGAGCCGGTTCTATAAACGATCTGGTTCTAAGAACGAGCCGGTTCTACAAACGAGCTGGTTTTAGGAAAGGGCTAGTTCTATAAACGAGCCGGTTCTAAGAACGAGCCGGTTCTAAGAACGAGCCGGTTCTAAGAACGAGCCGGTTCTAAGAACGAGCCGGTTCTAAGAACAAGCCGGTTTTAAGAACGAGTCGGTTCTAAGAACAAGCCGGTTCTAAGAACAAGCCGGTTCTAAGAACAAGCTGGTTCTAAGAACGAGCTGGTTCTAAGAACGAGCTGGTTCTAAGAACGAGCTGGTTCTAAGAACGAACTGGTTATAAGAACGAGCTGGTGTTAAGAACAAGCTGGTTCTAAGAACAAGCTGGTTCTAAGAACAAGACGGTTTTACGAACAAGCTGGTTCTATAATTAAGCTGGTTTTTAGAACAAGTCAGTTCTAAGAAAAAACTGGATCTTATAACAAGTCGGTTCTAAGAACAAGACGATTCAAAGAACAAGCTAGTTCTAAGAACAAGAAGGTTCTAAAAATGAGCTGATTCAAAGAACAAGCCGGTTTTTAGAACAAGCTGGCTCTAAAACGAGCCGGTTCTTAGAACAAGCTGGTTCTAAGAACAAGCTGTTTCTAAGAACAAGCTGGTTCTTAGAACAAGTTGGTTCTAAGAACAAGCCGGTCCTGAGAACCAGACTGTTCTAAGAACGAGCTGGTTCTAAGAACGAGCTGGTTCTAAGAACAAGACGGTTCTAAGAACGAGCTGGTTCTAAGAACAAGCCGGTTGTAAAAACAAACCGGTTCTAAGAACAGGCTGGTTCTAAGAACAAGCCGATTCTAACAACAAGCCGGTTTTTAGAATGAGCTGGTTTTAAGATCGAGCCGGTTCTAAGGACAAGCTGGCTTTATAAGCGAGCTGGTTCTAAGAACGAGCTGGTTCTAAGAACGAGCTGGTTCTAAGAACGGGCTGGTTCTATAAACGAGCCGTCTCTAAGAACTAGCTGGTTCTAAGAACAAGCCGGTTTTAAAAACGAGCCGGTTCTAAAAACAAGCTGGTTCTAAAAACAAGCTGGTTCTAAGAACAAGCCGGTTTTTAGATCGAACCGGTTCTAAGAACGAGCTGGTTTAAAGAACAAGCTGGGATTATAAACGAGCTTGTTTTATAAACGAGCTGGTTTAATAAACGAGCTGGTTTTTAGAATAAGTCGGTTCTAAGAACAAGCTGGTTCTAAGAACAAGCTGGTTTTTAAAACAAGCCGGTTCTGAGAACAAAACTGTTCTAAGAACAAGCCGGTTCTAAGAACGAACCTGTTCTAAGAACAAGCTGGTTCTAAACACAAGCCGGTTTTTAGAACAAGCTGGTTCTAAGAACGAGCTGGTGTTAAGAACAAGCTGGTTCTAAAAACAAGACGGTTTTACAAACAAGCTGGTTCTTACAACAAGTTAGTTCTAAGAAAAAGCTTGTTCTTAAAACAAGTCGGTTCTAAAAACAAGACGGTTCTAAGAACAAGCTGGTTCTAAGAACAAGCTGGTTCTTCGAACAAGTCGGTTTTAAGAACAAGCCGGTTCTGAGAACAAGACTGTTCTGAGAACAAGACTGTTCTAAGAACAAACCGGTTCTAAGAACGAGCTGGTTCTAAGAACAAGACGGTTCTAAGAACAAGCTGTTTCTAAGAACAAGCCGGTTGTAAAAACAAACCGGTTCTAAGAACAAGCCGATTCTAACAACAAGCCGGTTTTTAGAAAGAGCCGGTTTCAAGATCGAGCCGGTTCTAAAGACAAGCTGGTTTTATAAACGAGCTGGTTGTAAGAACGAGCTGGTTCTAAGAACGGGCTGGTTCTATAAACGAGCCGTCTCTAAGAACTAGCTGGTTCTAAGAACAAGCCGGTTTCAAAAACGAGCCGGTTCTAAAAACAAGCTGGTTCTAAGAACAAGCCGGTTTTTAGATCGAACCGGTTCTAAGAACGAGCTGGCTTAAAGAACAAGCTGGGATTATAAACGAGCTTGTTTTATAAAAGAGCTGGTTTTATAAACGAGCTGGTTTTAGAACAAGCCGGTTCTAAGAACAAGCTGGTTTTTAAAAAGAGCCGGTTCTGAGAACAAAACTGTTCTAAGAACAAGCCGGTTTTAAGAACGAACCTGTTTTAAGATCAAGCTGGTTCTAAACACAAGCCGGTTTTTAGAACAAGCTGGTTCTAAGAACGAGCTGGTGTTAAGAACAAGCTGGTTCTAAAAACAAGACGGTTTTACAAACAAGCTGGTTTTAAGATCAAGCTGGTTCTTACAACAAGTCAGTTCTAAGAACAAGCTGGTTCTTAAAACAAGTCGGTTCTAAGAACAAAACGGTTCTAAGAACAAGCTGGTTTTTAAAACAAGCTGGTTCTAAAAACAAGCTGTTTCTAAGAACAAGCTGGTTCTTAGAACAAGTTGGTTCTAAGAACAAGCCGGTTCTGAGAACAAGACTGTTCTAAGAACAAACCGATTCTAAGAACAAGACGGTTCTAAGAACAAGCTGGTTCTAAGAACAAGCCGGTTTTTAGAACAAGCTAGTTCTAAGAACAAGCCGGTTGTAAAAACAAACCAGTTCTAAGAACAGGCTGGTTCTAAGAACGAGCCGGTTTTAAAAACAAGCCGGTTCTAAGGACAAGCTGGTTTTATAAACGAGCTGGTTTTAAGAACGAGCTGGTTTCAAGAGAGAGCCGGTTCTAAGAACGGGTTGGTTCTAAAAACGAGCCGTTTCTAAGAACTAGCTGGTTCTAAGAACAAGCTGGTTCTAAAAACAAGCCGGTTTTAAAAGCGAGCCGGTTCCAAAAACGAGCCGGTTCTAAAAACGAGCCGGTTCTAAAAACGAGCCGGTTTTAAAAACGAGCTGGTTCTAAAAACAAGCTGGTTCTAAAAACAAGCCGGTTTTTAGATCGAACCGGTTCTAAAAACGAGCTGGTTTAAAGAACAAGCTGGGATTATAAACGAGCTTGTTTTATAAACGAGCTGGTTTTATAAACGAGCTGGTTCTTAGAACAAGGCGGTTCTAAGAACAAGCTGGTTCTTAAAACGAGCCGGTTCTGAGAACAAAACTGTTTTAAGAACAAGCCGGTTGTAAGAACGAACCTCTTCTAAGAACAAGCTGGTTCTAAAAACGAGTCGGTTTTGGAACGAACCTGTTCTAAGAACAAGCTGCTTCTAAAAAGGAGCCGGTTCTAAAAACACGACGGTTCTATAGACGAGCTGGTTCTAAGAACAAGCTGGTTCTAAGAACAAGACGGTTGTATAAACAAGCTGGATTTAAGAACAAACCTGTTCTAAGAATAAGCTGGTTTTAAAAACGAACCGGTTTTAAGAACGAACCTGTTTAAAGAACAAGCTGGTTCTTTAAACGAGCCGGTTTTGAGAACAAGCGGGTTCTAAAAAGAAGCCGGTTATAAAAACAAGCCAGTTCTCAGAACAAGTTGCTTGTTCAAAAAAAGTCGGTTTTAAGAACAAGCTGGTTCTAAGAACTAATTGGTTTTAAGAACAAACTGGTTTTGAGAACAAGCCGGTTCTAAGAACGCGCCGGTTCTTAGAACGCGCCGGTTCTAAGAACAAACCGGTTCTAAGAGCGAGACGGTTCTAAGAGCAAGACGGTTCTAAGAACAAGCTGGTTCTGAAAACGAGCCGGTGTAAGAACGAGCCGGTTTTAAGAACGAGCCGGTTCTAAAAACGAGCCGGTTTAATAAACGAGCTGGTTTTTAGAACAAGTCGGTTCTAAGAACAAGCTGGTTCTAAGAACAAGCTGGTTTTTAAAACAAGCCGGTTCTGAGAACAAAACTGTTCTAAGAACAAGCCGGTTCTAAGAACAAGCCGGTTCTAAGAACAAGCTGGTTTTTAGAACAAACTGGTTCTAAGAACAAGCTGGTATTAAGAACAAGCCGGTTCTAAAAACAAGCTAATTCTAAGAACAAGTTTGTTTTTAGAACAAGTCGGTTTTAAGAACAAGCTGGTTCTAAGAACAAGACGGTTCTTAAAATGAGCTGGTTCTAAGAACAAGACGGTTCTTAAAATGAGCTGGTTCTAAGAACAAGCTGGTTTTTAGAACAAGCTGGTTCTAAGAACAAGCCGGTTATAAGAACGAGCCGGTTCTAAGAACGAGCTGGTTCTAAGAACAAGCCGGTTTTTAGAACAAGCCGGTTCTAAGATCGAGCCGGTATTAAAAACAAGCTGGTTTTATAAACGAGCTGGTTCTAAGAACGAGCTGGTTCAAGGAACGAGCTGGTTCTAAGAACTAGCTGGTTCTAAGAACGAGCTGGTTCTAAGAACGAGCCGGTTCTAAGAACCAGCTCGTTCATAAAACTAGCTTGTTCTTAGAACAAGCCGGTTTTAAGAACGAGCCGGTTCTAAAAACGAGCTGGTTCTAAAAACAAGCTGGTTCTAAAAACAAGCTGGTTCTAAGAACAAACCGGTTTTTAGATCAAGCCGGTTTTAAGATCGCGCCGGTTTTAAGAACAAGCCGGTTCTAAGAACAAGCTGGTTCTAAGAACAAGCCGGTTCTAAGAACACGCTGGTTCTAAGAACAAGACGGTTCTTAGAAAGAGCTAGTTGCAAGAACTAAGGGCAAGCTGGTTCTAAGAACGACCCGGTTCTAAAAACAAGCTGGTTCTAAGAACGACCCGGTTCTAAAAACAAGCTGGTTCTAAGAACAAGACGGTTCTAAGAACAAGCTGATTCTAAGAACAAGTCGGTTCTAAGAACAAGTCGGTTCTAAGAACAAGACGGTTCTAAGAACAAGCTGATTCTAAGAACAAGTCGGTTCTTAGAAACAGCTAGTTGTAAGGACTAAGGGCAAGCTGGTTCTAAGAACGAGCCGGTTCTAAGAACAAGCTGGTTCTACGAACAAGACGGTTGTATAAGCGAGCTGAAGCTAAGAACTATTCTACTCTAAGAACAAGCTGGTTCTAAAAACGAACCGGTTTGAAGAAAAGGCCGGTTATAAGAACGAACCTGTTCAAAGAACAAGCTGGTTCTTTAAACGAGCCGGCTTTAAGAACGAGCCGGTTCTAAAAAGGAGCCGGTTCTAAAAACAAGCCAGTTTTCAGAACAAGTCGGTTCTAAGAACAATGTGGTATTGAGAACGAGCTGGTTCTAAGAACAATCCGGTTCTAAGAATAGTCCGGTTCTAAGAACAAGACGGTTCTAAGGAAGAGCTGGTTTTACGAACAAGACAGTTGTTTAAACGAGCTGGATCTAAGAACGAACCTGTTCTAAGAACAAGCTGGTTCGAAAAACAAACCGGTTTTAAGAACGAACCTGTTCAAAGAACAAGCTGGTTCTTTAAACGAGCCGGTTTTGAGAACAAGCTGGTTCTTTAAAGAAGCCGGCTTCAAAAACAAGCTGGTTCTAAAAAGGAGCCGGTTCTAAAAACAAGCTGGTTCTAAAAAGGAGCCGGTTCTAAAAACAAGCCAGTTCTCAGAACAAGTCGGTTCTAAGAACAAGCTGGTTCTATAAACGAGCCGGTGTAAGAACAAGCTGGTTCTAAAAAGAAGCCGGTTCTAAAAAGAAGCCGGTTCTTAAAACAAGCCAGTTCTCAGAACAAGTCGGTTCTAAGAACACGCTGGTTCTAAGAACGAGCTGGTTCTAAGAACACACCGGGGTTAAGAACAAGCTGGTTCTAAGAACACACCGGGGTTAAGAACAAGCTGGTTCTAAGAACAAGCTGGTTCTAAAATCGAGTCGGTTTTAAGGAAAAAACTAGTTCTAAGAACGAGCCGGGTGTAAGGACGAGCTGGCTCTAACAACGAACCGGTGTAAGAACAAGACGGTTCTAAGAACGAGCTGGTTCTACGAACAAGACGGTCCTAAGAAGAAGACGGTTTTAAGAACAAGCCGGCTCTGGAACGAGCCGGTACTAAGAACAAGCCGGTTTTTAGATCGAACCGGTTCTAAAAACGAGCTGGTTTAAAGAACAAGCTGGGATTATAAACGAGCTTGTTTTATAAACGAGCTGGTTTTATAAACGAGCTGGTTCTTAGAACAAGGCGGTTCTAAGAACAAGCTGGTTCTTAAAACGAGCCGGTTCTGAGAACAAAACTGTTTTAAGAACAAGCCGGTTGTAAGAACGAACCTCTTCTAAGAACAAGCTGGTTTTAAAAACGAGCCGGTTTTGGAACGAACCTGTTCTAAGAACAAGCTGCTTCTAAAAAGGAGCCGGTTCTAAAAACACGACGGTTCTATAGACGAGCTGGTTCTAAGAACAAGCTGGTTCTAAGAACAAGACGGTTGTATAAACAAGCTGGATTTAAGAACAAACCTGTTCTAAGAATAAGCTGGTTTTAAAAACGAACCGGTTTTAAGAACGAACCTGTTTAAAGAACAAGCTGGTTCTTTAAACGAGCCGGTTTTGAGAACAAGCGGGTTCTAAAAAGAAGCCGGTTATAAAAACAAGCCAGTTCTCAGAACAAGTTGCTTGTTCAAAAAAAAAGTCGGTTTTAAGAACAAGCTGGTTCTAAGAACTAATTGGTTTTAAGAACAAACTGGTTTTGAGAACAAGCCGGTTCTAAGAACGCGCCGGTTCTTAGAACGCGCCGGTTCTAAGAACAAACCGGTTCTAAGAGCGAGACGGTTCTAAGAGCAAGACGGTTCTAAGAACAAGCTGGTTCTGAAAACGAGCCGGTGTAAGAACGAGCCGGTTTTAAGAACGAGCCGGTTCTAAAAACGAGCCGGTTCTAAAAACGAGCCGGTTCTAAGAACGAGCCGGTTCTATGAACGAGCCGGTTCTAAGAACGAGCCCGTTCTAAGAACAAGCCGGTTCTAAGAACAAGACGGTTCTAAGAACAAGCCGGTTCTAAGAACAAGCCGGTTCTAAGAACAAGCTGGTTTTTAGAACAAACTGGTTCTAAGAACAAGCTGGTATTAAGAACAAGCCGGTTCTAAAAACAAGCTAATTCTAAGAACAAGTTTGTTTTTAGAACAAGTCGGTTTTAAGAACAAGCTGGTTCTAAGAACAAGTTTGTTTTTAGAACAAGTCGGTTTTAAGAACAAGCTGGTTCTAAGAACAAGACTGTTCTACGAACAAGCTGATTCTAAGAACAAAACGGTTCCAAGAACAAGCTGGTTCTAAGAACAAGACGGTTCTTAAAATGAGCTGGTTCTAAGAACAAGACGGTTCTTAAAATGAGCTGGTTCTAAGAACAAGCCGGTTATTAGAACAAGCTCGTTCTAAAAACGAGCCGGTTCTTAGAACAAGCTGGTTCTAAAAACAAGCTGGTTCTTAGAACAGTCGGTTCTGAGAACAAGCCGCTTCTGAAAACAAAACTGTTTTAAGAACGAACCGGTTCTAAAAACGAGCTGGTTGTAAAAACAAGACGGTTCTAAGAACGAGCTGGTTCTAAGAACGAGCTGGTTCTAAGAACAAGCCGGTTTTTAGAACAAGCCGGTTCTAAGATCGAGCCGGTATTAAAAACAAGCTGGTTTTATAAACGAGCTGGTTCTAAGAACGAGCTGGTTCAAGGAACGAGCTGGTTCTAAGAACTAGCTGGTTCTAAGAACGAGCTGGTTCTAAGAACGAGCCGGTTCTAAGAACCAGCTCGTTCATAAAACTAGCTTGTTCTTAGAACAAGCCGGTTTTAAGAACGAGCCGGTTCTAAAAACGAGCTGGTTCTAAAAACAAGCTGGTTCTAAAAACAAGCTGGTTCTAAGAACAAACCGGTTTTTAGATCAAGCCGGTTTTAAGATCGCGCCGGTTTTAAGAACAAGCCGGTTCTAAGAACAAGCTGGTTCTAAGAACAAGCCGGTTCTAAGAACACGCTGGTTCTAAGAACAAGACGGTTCTTAGAAAGAGCTAGTTGCAAGAACTAAGGGCAAGCTGGTTCTAAGAACGACCCGGTTCTAAAAACAAGCTGGTTCTAAGAACGACCCGGTTCTAAAAACAAGCTGGTTCTAAGAACAAGACGGTTCTAAGAACAAGCTGATTCTAAGAACAAGTCGGTTCTAAGAACAAGACGGTTCTAAGAACAAGCTGATTCTAAGAACAAGTCGGTTCTTAGAAACAGCTAGTTGTAAGGACTAAGGGCAAGCTGGTTCTAAGAACGAGCCGGTTCTAAGAACAAGCTGGTTCTACGAACAAGACGGTTGTATAAGCGAGCTGAAGCTAAGAACTATTCTACTCTAAGAACAAGCTGGTTCTAAAAACGAACCGGTTTGAAGAAAAGGCCGGTTATAAGAACGAACCTGTTCAAAGAACAAGCTGGTTCTTTAAACGAGCCGGCTTTAAGAACGAGCCGGTTCTAAAAAGGAGCCGGTTCTAAAAACAAGCCAGTTTTCAGAACAAGTCGGTTCTAAGAACAATGTGGTATTGAGAACGAGCTGGTTCTAAGAACAATCCGGTTCTAAGAATAGTCCGGTTCTAAGAACAAGACGGTTCTAAGGAAGAGCTGGTTTTACGAACAAGACAGTTGTTTAAACGAGCTGGATCTAAGAACGAACCTGTTCTAAGAACAAGCTGGTTCGAAAAACAAACCGGTTTTAAGAACGAACCTGTTCAAAGAACAAGCTGGTTCTTTAAACGAGCCGGTTTTGAGAACAAGCTGGTTCTTTAAAGAAGCCGGCTTCAAAAACAAGCTGGTTCTAAAAAGGAGCCGGTTCTAAAAACAAGCTGGTTCTAAAAAGGAGCCGGTTCTAAAAACAAGCCAGTTCTCAGAACAAGTCGGTTCTAAGAACAAGCTGGTTCTATAAACGAGCCGGTGTAAGAACAAGCTGGTTCTAAAAAGAAGCCGGTTCTAAAAAGAAGCCGGTTCTTAAAACAAGCCAGTTCTCAGAACAAGTCGGTTCTAAGAACACGCTGGTTCTAAGAACGAGCTGGTTCTAAGAACACACCGGGGTTAAGAACAAGCTGGTTCTAAGAACACACCGGGGTTAAGAACAAGCTGGTTCTAAGAACAAGCTGGTTCTAAAATCGAGTCGGTTTTAAGGAAAAAACTAGTTCTAAGAACGAGCCGGGTGTAAGGACGAGCTGGCTCTAACAACGAACCGGTGTAAGAACAAGACGGTTCTAAGAACGAGCTGGTTCTACGAACAAGACGGTCCTAAGAAGAAGACGGTTTTAAGAACAAGCCGGCTCTGGAACGAGCCGGTACTAAGAACAAGCCGGTTTTTAGATCGAACCGGTTCTAAAAACGAGCTGGTTTAAAGAACAAGCTGGGATTATAAACGAGCTTGTTTTATAAACGAGCTGGTTTTATAAACGAGCTGGTTCTTAGAACAAGGCGGTTCTAAGAACAAGCTGGTTCTTAAAACGAGCCGGTTCTGAGAACAAAACTGTTTTAAGAACAAGCCGGTTGTAAGAACGAACCTCTTCTAAGAACAAGCTGGTTTTAAAAACGAGCCGGTTTTGGAACGAACCTGTTCTAAGAACAAGCTGCTTCTAAAAAGGAGCCGGTTCTAAAAACACGACGGTTCTATAGACGAGCTGGTTCTAAGAACAAGCTGGTTCTAAGAACAAGACGGTTGTATAAACAAGCTGGATTTAAGAACAAACCTGTTCTAAGAATAAGCTGGTTTTAAAAACGAACCGGTTTTAAGAACGAACCTGTTTAAAGAACAAGCTGGTTCTTTAAACGAGCCGGTTTTGAGAACAAGCGGGTTCTAAAAAGAAGCCGGTTATAAAAACAAGCCAGTTCTCAGAACAAGTTGCTTGTTCAAAAAAAAAGTCGGTTTTAAGAACAAGCTGGTTCTAAGAACTAATTGGTTTTAAGAACAAACTGGTTTTGAGAACAAGCCGGTTCTAAGAACGCGCCGGTTCTTAGAACGCGCCGGTTCTAAGAACAAACCGGTTCTAAGAGCGAGACGGTTCTAAGAGCAAGACGGTTCTAAGAACAAGCTGGTTCTGAAAACGAGCCGGTGTAAGAACGAGCCGGTTTTAAGAACGAGCCGGTTCTAAAAACGAGCCGGTTCTAAAAACGAGCCGGTTCTAAGAACGAGCCGGTTCTATGAACGAGCCGGTTCTAAGAACGAGCCCGTTCTAAGAACAAGCCGGTTCTAAGAACAAGACGGTTCTAAGAACAAGCCGGTTCTAAGAACAAGCCGGTTCTAAGAACAAGCTGGTTTTTAGAACAAACTGGTTCTAAGAACAAGCTGGTATTAAGAACAAGCCGGTTCTAAAAACAAGCTAATTCTAAGAACAAGTTTGTTTTTAGAACAAGTCGGTTTTAAGAACAAGCTGGTTCTAAGAACAAGACTGTTCTACGAACAAGCTGATTCTAAGAACAAAACGGTTCCAAGAACAAGCTGGTTCTAAGAACAAGACGGTTCTTAAAATGAGCTGGTTCTAAGAACAAGACGGTTCTTAAAATGAGCTGGTTCTAAGAACAAGCCGGTTCTAAAAACAAGCTGGTTCTTAGAACAGTCGGTTCTGAGAACAAGCCGCTTCTGAAAACAAAACTGTTTTAAGAACGAACCGGTTCTAAAAACGAGCTGGTTGTAAAAACAAGACGGTTCTAAGAACGAGCTGGTTCTAAGAACAAGCTGGTTTTTAGAACAAGCTGGTTCTAAGAACAAGCCGGTTATAAGAACGAGCCGGTTCTAAGAACGAGCTGGTTCTAAGAACAAGCCGGTTTTTAGAACAAGCCGGTTGTAAGATCGAGCCGGTATTAAAAACAAGCTGGTTTTATAAACGAGCTGGTTCTAAGAACGAGCTGGTTCAAGGAACGAGCTGGTTCTAAGAACTAGCTGGTTCTAAGAACGAGCTGGTTCTAAGAACGAGCCGGTTCTAAGAACCAGCTCGTTCATAAAACTAGCTTGTTCTTAGAACAAGCCGGTTTTAAGAACGAGCCGGTTCTAAAAACGAGCTGGTTCTAAAAACAAGCTGGTTCTAAAAACAAGCTGGTTCTAAGAACAAACCGGTTTTTAGATCAAGCCGGTTTTAAGATCGCGCCGGTTTTAAGAACAAGCCGGTTCTAAGAACAAGCTGGTTCTAAGAACAAGCCGGTTCTAAGAACACGCTGGTTCTAAGAACAAGACGGTTCTTAGAAAGAGCTAGTTGCAAGAACTAAGGGCAAGCTGGTTCTAAGAACGACCCGGTTCTAAAAACAAGCTGGTTCTAAGAACGACCCGGTTCTAAAAACAAGCTGGTTCTAAGAACAAGACGGTTCTAAGAACAAGCTGATTCTAAGAACAAGTCGGTTCTTAGAAACAGCTAGTTGTAAGGACTAAGGGCAAGCTGGTTCTAAGAACGAGCCGGTTCTAAGAACAAGCTGGTTCTACGAACAAGACGGTTGTATAAGCGAGCTGAAGCTAAA
Source organism: Dermanyssus gallinae (assembly GCA_003439945.1). Classification (NCBI taxonomy): domain Eukaryota; kingdom Metazoa; phylum Arthropoda; class Arachnida; order Mesostigmata; family Dermanyssidae; genus Dermanyssus; species Dermanyssus gallinae. Next base: position 165,181 of record QVRM01002090.1, read on the forward strand.
AACTATTCTACTCTAAGAACAAGCTGGTTCTAAAAACGAACCGGTTTGAAGAAAAGGCCGGTTATAAGAACGAACCTGTTCAAAGAACAAGCTGGTTCTTTAAACGAGCCGGCTTTAAGAACAAGGTGGTTCTAAAAAGGAGCCGGTTCTAAAAACAAGCCAGTTTTCAGAACAAGTCGGTTCTAAGAACAATGTGGTATTGAGAACGAGCTGGTTCTAAGAACAATCCGGTTCTAAGAATAGTCCGGTTCTAAGAACAAGACGGTTCTAAGGAAGAGCTGGTTTTACGAACAAGACAGTTGTTTAAACGAGCTGGATCTAAGAACGAACCTGTTCTAAGAACAAGCTGGTTCGAAAAACAAACCGGTTTTAAGAACGAACCTGTTCAAAGAACAAGCTGGTTCTTTAAACGAGCCGGTTTTGAGAACAAGCTGGTTCTTTAAAGAAGCCGGCTTCAAAAACAAGCTGGTTCTAAAAAGGAGCCGGTTCTAAAAACAAGCTGGTTCTAAAAAGGAGCCGGTTCTAAAAACAAGCCAGTTCTCAGAACAAGTCGGTTCTAAGAACAAGCTGGTTCTATAAACGAGCCGGTGTAAGAACAAGCTGGTTCTAAAAAGAAGCTGGTTCTAAAAAGAAGCCGGTTCTTAAAACAAGCCAGTTCTCAGAACAAGTCGGTTCTAAGAACACGCTGGTTCTAAGAACGAGCTGGTTCTAAGAACAAACTGGTTCTAAGAACAAGCCGGTTCTAAGAACACACCGGGGTTAAGAACAAGCTGGTTCTAAGAACACACCGGGGTTAAGAACAAGCTGGTTCTAAGAACAAGCTGGTTCTAAAATCGAGTCGGTTTTAAGGAAAAAACTAGTTCTAAGAACGAGCCGGGTGTAAGGACGAGCTGGCTCTAACAACGAACCGGTGTAAGAACAAGACGGTTCTAAGAACGAGCTGGTTCTACGAACAAGACGGTCCTAAGAAGAAGACGGTTTTAAGAACAAGCCGGCTCTGGAACGAGCCGGTACTAAGAACAAGCTGGTGTTAAGAACATGCCGGTTCTAAGAACAAGCCGGTTCTTAGAACAAGCCGGTTCTAAGATCGAGCCGGTATTAAAAACAAGCTGGCTTTATAAACGAGCTGGTTCTAAGAACGAGCTGGTTCAAGGAACGAGCTGGTTCTAAGAACTAGCTGGTTCTAAGAACGAGCTGGTTCTAAGAACGAGCCGGTTCTAAGAACCAGCTCGTTCATAAAACTAGCTTGTTCTTAGAACAAGCCGGTTTTAAGAACGAGCCGGTTCTAAAAACGAGCTGGTTCTAAAAACAAGCTGGTTCTAAAAACAAGCTGGTTCTAAGAACAAACCGGTTTTTAGATCAAGCCGGTTTTAAGATCGCGCCGGTTTTAAGAACAAGCCGGTTCTAAGAACAAGCTGGTTCTAAGAACAAGCCGGTTCTAAGAACACGCTGGTTCTAAGAACAAGACGGTTCTTAGAAAGAGCTAGTTGCAAGAACTAAGGGCAAGCTGGTTCTAAGAACGACCCGGTTCTAAAAACAAGCTGGTTCTAAGAACGACCCGGTTCTAAAAACAAGCTGGTTCTAAGAACAAGACGGTTCTAAGAACAAGCTGATTCTAAGAACAAGTCGGTTCTTAGAAACAGCTAGTTGTAAGGACTAAGGGCAAGCTGGTTCTAAGAACGAGCCGGTTCTAAGAACAAGCTGGTTCTACGAACAAGACGGTTGTATAAGCGAGCTGAATCTAAGAACTATTCTACTCTAAGAACAAGCTGGTTCTAAAAACGAACCGGTTTGAAGAAAAGGCCGGTTATAAGAACGAACCTGTTCAAAGAACAAGCTGGTTCTTTAAACGAGCCGGCTTTAAGAACAAGGTGGTTCTAAAAAGGAGCCGGTTCTAAAAACAAGCCAGTTTTCAGAACAAGTCGGTTCTAAGAACAATGTGGTATTGAGAACGAGCTGGTTCTAAGAACAATCCGGTTCTAAGAATAGTCCGGTTCTAAGAACAAGACGGTTCTAAGGAAGAGCTGGTTTTACGAACAAGACAGTTGTTTAAACGAGCTGGATCTAAGAACGAACCTGTTCTAAGAACAAGCTGGTTCGAAAAACAAACCGGTTTTAAGAACGAACCTGTTCAAAGAACAAGCTGGTTCTTTAAACGAGCCGGTTTTGAGAACAAGCTGGTTCTTTAAAGAAGCCGGCTTCAAAAACAAGCTGGTTCTAAAAAGGAGCCGGTTCTAAAAACAAGCTGGTTCTAAAAAGGAGCCGGTTCTAAAAACAAGCCAGTTCTCAGAACAAGTCGGTTCTAAGAACAAGCTGGTTCTATAAACGAGCCGGTGTAAGAACAAGCTGGTTCTAAAAAGAAGCCGGTTCTAAAAAGAAGCCGGTTCTTAAAACAAGCCAGTTCTCAGAACAAGTCGGTTCTAAGAACACGCTGGTTCTAAGAACGAGCTGGTTCTAAGAACAAACTGGTTCTAAGAACAAGCCGGTTCTAAGAACAAGCCGGTTCTAAGAACACACCGGGGTTAAGAACAAGCTGGTTCTAAGAACACACCGGGGTTAAGAACAAGCTGGTTCTAAGAACAAGCTGGTTCTAAAATCGAGTCGGTTTTAAGGAAAAAACTAGTTCTAAGAACGAGCCGGGTGTAAGGACGAGCTGGCTCTAACAACGAACCGGTGTAAGAACAAGACGGTTCTAAGAACGAGCTGGTTCTACGAACAAGACGGTCCTAAGAAGAAGACGGTTTTAAGAACAAGCCGGCTCTGGAACGAGCCGGTACTAAGAACAAGCTGGTGTTAAGAACAAGCCGGTTCTAAGAACAAGCCGGTTCTAAGAACAAGCCGGCTCTAAGAACGAGCCGGTTCTAAGAATGAGCCGGTTCTAAGAACGAGCCGGTTCTAAGAACGAGCCGGTTCTAAGAACGAGCCGGGTCTAAGAAAGAGCCGGGTCTAAGAACAAGCTGGTTCTAAGAATAAGACGGCTCTAAGAACGAGCCGGTTCTAAAAACAAGCTGGTTCTAAGAACAAGACGGTTCTGAGAACAAGCACGTTCTAAAAACGAGTCGGTTATAAAAAAAGAGCTAGTTCTAAGAACGAGCCGGGTATAAGGACGAGCTGGTTCTAACAACGAGCCGGTTCTAAGAACAAGACGGTTCTAAGAACGAGCTGGTTCTACGAACAAGACGGTCCTAAGAACAAGACGGTTCTAAAAACAAGACGGTTCTAAGAACAAGCCGGTTCTAAGAACAAGCCGGTTCTTAAAACAAGCCGGTTCTAAGAACAAGCCGGTTCTAAGAACGAGCCGGTTCTAAGAACGAGCCGGGTTTATGAACGAGCTAGTTTCAAGAATAAGACGCTTCTATGAACGAGCGGGTTCTAAAAACGAGCCGGTTCTAAGAACAAACCGGTTCTAAGAACAAGTCGATTCTAAGAACAAACCGGTTCTAAGGTCAAGCCGGTTCTGAGAACAAGTCGGTTCTAAGAACGAGCTGCTTCTAAGAACAAGACGGTTCTAAGAACGAGCTGGCTTTAAGACCCAGCTAGTTCCAAGAACGAGCTGGTTCTAAGAACGAATTGGTTCTAAGAACGAGCTGCTTCTAAGAACAAGACGGTTCTAAGAACGAGCTGGCTTTAAGACCGAACTAGTTCCAAGAACGAGCTGGTTCTAAGAACGAATTGGTTCTAAGAACGAGCTGGTTCTAAAAAGGAGCCGGTTCTAAGAACAAGCCAGTTCTCAGAACAAGTCGGTGTTAAGAACGAGCTGATTCTAAAAACAAGATGATTCTAAAAACGAACCGGTTCTAAGAACAAGCCGGTTCCAAGAACAAGTCGGTTCTCAGAAGGAGCCCGTTTTGAGAACAAGCCGGTTCTAGGAACGATCCGGTTTTAAGAACAAGACGGTTCTAAAAACAAGTTGGTTCTAATAACAAGACGGTTCAAAAAACAAGACGGTTCTAAAAACGAGCTTGTTCTACGAACGAGCTGGTTCTAAGAACAAGACGGTTCTAAGAACGAGTTGGTTCTAAGAACAAGACGGTTCTAAAAACGAGCTGGTTTTTAGAACGAGCTGGCTTCAAGAACAAAACCGTTCTAAGAACAAGCTGGCTCTTAGAACAAGACGGTTCTAAGAACGAGCTGGTTTTAAGAACGATCCGGTTTTAAGAACAAGACGGTTCTAAAAACAAGTTGGTTCTAATAACAAGACGGTTCAAAAAACAAGACGGTTCTAAAAACGAGCTTGTTCTACGAACGAGCTGGTTCTAAGAACAAGACGGTTCTAAGAACGAGTTGGTTCTAAGAACAAGACGGTTCTAAAAACGAGCTGGTTTTTAGAACGAGCTGGCTTCAAGAACAAAACCGTTCTAAGAACAAGCTGGCTCTTAGAACAAGACGGTTCTAAGAACGAGCTGGTTTTAAGAACGAGCCGGTTTTTAAAATGAACTGGTTCTAAGAACGAGTTGGTTCTAAGAGTAAACTGGTTTTAAGAACAAGCTGGTTCTAAAAACGAGCCGGTTCTAAGAAAAAAAACGGTACTAAGAACAAGACGGTTCTATGAACGAGCTGGTTCTAAGAACAAGCCGGTTCTAAGAACGAGCCGGTTCTGAGAACAAGCTGGTTCTAAGAACGAGCCGGTTCTGAGAACAAGCTAATCCTAAGAGCAAGACGGTTCTAAAAACGAGCCGGTTCTAAGGACGAGCTGGTTCTAAAAACAAGCTGGTTCTAAATATGAACCGGTTCTTAGAACAATCCGGTATATAGACCAAGTTGGTTCTAAGAACGAGCCTTTTGCTGAGCATCTTGATTGGTAAAGCATGAATCCGGCTCAAGGTATTGATGAGTTATTAACATATATATATATATATATATATATATATATATATACATACATACATACATTAGGCTTTTAAACCTTAAAGCTGACAACAATAACTACCGTACCAAGGAGGTCGCATAAGGGTAGGGGTCACAAATAGCTGATAGGTTACGGCCGCTGCTGTAAAAACCTATCCGAGGCGCCGCAGCACCGACAGAGCTAGAAGTCGTAGTTGTAGTCATCCTGAAAGCAACTGGACATTAGCGTAAGTAATCCACGGCTACCGAGGCTTCTTCCAGGTCACCTTGCATCAGATGTTTACGTGCACGAAGACGATACGACGACACTGGAAGATGCGCAGTTTGTCTTTCTTGAGGCTCTCGCGCACGCGCTCTGTTAGCCGGTCTGCCTGGCTGGCCGTCTGCTCTCTGTCTTTGCCTCTCTGTGTCTTCCATTTACCTTCTTCCGTTATCCCTACGTGTACGTAGTACCACGCGTCGCGTCTGACGTCTGAGGGTGTGGGGGGGGAGGGGGCTTTAAGCAAGGAAGCAAGCAAAGCGAAGCTAAGAAGCGACCCAAATGAAGATTGGCAGATCGGCGGAAGGCCTTTTGACCTGCAAAGATAAATCAAGCGGACGGGCGTGCGCGCGCGCGCAGAAGAACAAAAAGGAACGATCAAACAAGCCGCCGCTGCCGCCGCCGACGAACGAGGCGGACCAACTGAACGACGAGAATGGGACAGCGGCGACAATTGTTAGCTAGGAATACGAGCCAAAGTAGCAATGCTTTGCTCTTGGTCGAAGAGCAAAGTAACGAATGGACACAATAGGTCGATACAGATAGCAGCGAGAGATAAACGACGTGTACTCCCGAAGCAAAGGCAGAAAGAGGAACAGGTCAGTAGACCGGCTGGCCGGCCGATCAATCGATTGACTGCTGAATCCAGCCGGCGCAAAGCCTGGGAGCAAACCAGCAAAACGTCGGCGGGGGTCGTCGCGGGGGTGGCTGCGGTGACCGCGGACGACGGTGTCTGCTGCTGCTCCTGGCTACGCTGACCCGGTCGAGAGTCTTCTTGCATAAGTAAGCGCGCATCTGACCTCGGAATAGCCTTGTAACGCTGTTTTTTTTCGGCTGTGCAAGTAGGACAGGAAGACACACAGACGAATTAGGATGCAACCTACTATTATTAGTAGCAGCAACAGCAGCAGCAGCAGCAGCCGCAACGCGCAAGCCAAAAGCCTAGCTAAGAATAAGAACGCGACGCTCGTACATTGCAAGCATTTCATATCGTTGACTAATGTCAAGCAGTAACGTTATCAAATGATGACAATGTTTAGTCAATCTTCTATTAGTATTTGTGTAGCTTACTTTGGAAATTCCAAATTATCGACCAGCGCGTTCGCTAGCTCATATTGTTGTACACAAAAAATGCACTTATCATATAGCCGTGCTGTGAATCGGTTCTGAAAGCATCGATTCTATTATTTTCGTCTGCAGAGTCCCGAACTATATATATATATATATATAATTGAAGCCCATGCAGCTATCGAGAATCTTCGATTTAGACTCGACCAACTGTTAGGCTGTACTCCTGCCCCTAGGTTTTAGATAAACTTTCATGGCTATCAGTCAAAACAGAGTTCCGCGATAAATGGTCTTTTCAAAGGCTCGCGCAAATTCATAGCCCGCTGTTTGACTACGGCCTTTTTTTGTTTAATGTGAGCTAACAATTAAATTGCATATATACACGTCATGCATTAATAAATTATGTGGAGAACTATGTGTCACTGGTGCTTCAGACACAACTTGAGTGGTTGTACCTTCACAAATCAGGGGTTTTGAATGGTGAACTGTTAATGGCCCTAGACTAACTGGATCATGTTGTTCCTGGAAATTGTAACTGGATTAGAAAGTGATTGAAAAATTAAGGTCGTCAACACATATCTCGAGTGTGTTATTCAAGTTCAAAGATAAGTAAGCCGCTTATCTCTTGGCACATAAAGAACAATCTCAATACTATATTCATTGGCTGATTGGCTGAAGAAGGCGCGTCTAAGTCCAGTAATGAAACGCGATGAGGACGGGTGGCGCTATTTAATAGGCTAAGAGGTTTGTACAAACCTCTTAGCCTATTACGAGCGCTCAAAATATGGTTTTCGAAGCATTTATAAACCATTTGAGCCTTGAGCATTGGTCTTTCGTAAGACGGTCTCGCCAGGACATGATGCCTGAACTCAACACTTGATTAGCGCGCGTCATCATGAGGCGCTTCTCCCGTGAGGCCGCAGAAAGGGTTACGGTGGCCATAATGATGATGATGATGATGATGATAATAATAATAATAATAATAATAATAATAATAATAATAATAATAATAATAATAATAATAATAATAATAATAATAATAATAATAATAATAATAATAATAATAATAATAATAATAATAATAATAATAATAATAATAATAATAATAATAATAATAATAATAATAATAATAATATATATGAACTGACAGAAAGCGAACAGAGCAGGACAAACATGATTTAAACGTTCATACCTCACAATTGTATTAACTAAATAATGATAAATAATAAACATGTATAATGTGAAACATAATAATAATAATAATAATAATAATAATAATAATAATAATAATAATAATAAAGCGTTCGTCTGCCTCCACACCGATCACCCGTATGAAAGCGCAAGCTCAAAAAATACTGAGACGATCGAACAAGCCTCGATGCCTCGCTAGCGGTACGAACAGTGACAGTAGAACCAGTGTTTTTGTTTTACCAGCGTCTATGCCTCCACCTATCTCTTTCTCTCGCCCTTTCTTTGTTATTTTTCTTCGATTTTTCTTATTCATAATCCCGCATCCGTATCTTGCTTGCCCTTACTCTGCTGTATTGTACGCAATCCGCCTTGAACTCAGTCGCCCACCAGAAGCGAGGGGACGAGTGTATTTCTGCTTTGACAAGCAATGCCGCCCGTATCATTACTGCAGCAAACAGCCTAATAACTAAAGTTTTAGGGCTGATCCTCAGCCAAGATTTAACGTTGCGTCACATTGCGTCATAAACGGACCCCCATAAATACAAATGTGCAACGTGGGGCTCGAACCCGCGCACCTATGCGTCTTCTCCGGTTGCGAGACGCAGACTTAATCCACCACGCCACCGAGCTCGACAAACAGCCTAGTAACTAACGGTACGCAGCTAGAAACTACTGTCATTTTGGCATGAGTAATTCAAATAGACCAACGGCAAATTGAGAATAAGAAGCAAAAAGAGCCCGGCGACTGTGTGCGCTATAGAACAACAAAGTTGAGGTTTCTTAAAAAATATACTGCACAACGTGTATTCCTTCAGCACTAAATAAATAGAGCAGTCACGAATGGAAACGTGGATTTAATTTAGCCTAGTTTCAGCTTTTGCGGCTCTGACGCCAACGTGTTTAGGCAGTGTTTTTTTGGTTTTAGTTTACAGTGACATCGCTAGCACTACAAGCAGGTTATATCATAAATCGATATATTATATTAGTTAGATTAGGTCAAATTTGTTCGCTGTATGCAGCGTCATTTTCAATTATATATATATATATATATATATATATAATATATATATATATATGTATATATATATATACATATATATATATATATAGAAAATATTGTGATGATTTATTAATCATTTACAATACGTTTGCACACTCGGCAGTGCTCGCCTCATATATTATTATGTATTATTATATATATCATTATATATATATATATATATATATATATATATATATATATATATATATGTATATATATATACATATACATATATATATATATATATATATATATATATATATATATATATATATATTGAAAAATCGGTCGCGTCAAGGTAGAGCCGTTAAACCCTCTTTACTTCAATTAACCAAAGTATCCAAGTCGGCAGTCTTAATTTTTCTTTCTATTTCGTCAATACATATTATATTTTAGACAATTCATTCAAAATTGAATAGAGCTAAGCAAACGTGCAATAATTTTCGCTATAATTGCATCTCATGTACTTTCATTGAACGTAATACGCTTACAAGGTAGGTTCTCGATGATATTTCGTGTAGTTAAAACAAGCAAAAAATTACAAATTTATTGCGCAGGCGCATTGTTACTTGAGGTTTAGACGCCAGCAAACGAGCAGATTCTATAAGGCCATATATAACGCGTGAATGTTGGACAAATTGTATGCAAGCAACGAGAGCGGTGATACATAACGTGCTGAGTTATGTAATACTCACAAAGACGCAAACGCATTACAATGAACTATCGTAATGATGGGCAAATTGTGACTCTGATTACTTAATCCAGCCTTCACAACGTTGTCTGCCGAAATAGTCCGTCCCAGGTGAATCTTTAACAGGTAGACTGGCAGACTTCTATATGGGCGCTATATTTAGTTCTCTTCAGGCGCACTACAGGCGTGCAACCGATATTTGAGTTTGATCGAGCAACAACTTACTTCTTGTAGGCTACGAACCCAGCACTTTAAATATAGCCAGCTAGGCAAAAACTATGTTTTACCAAAATAATTCTGGGTTGACTCTCAGCCAAGATTTAACGACTGCTTTTCGCATTGTTTCATTGACGGACCACCAAAAATACAAATGTGCAACGGTGGGGCCCCAACCTGCGCACCTCAGTGTCTCCTCCGGTCGCGAGGTGCCAAATGTTTGAGCCAAACATGGCCGTTTGTCGGTTTACTGCTAGTGCGATAGTAAAGATGCTCTAATCACTGAGAATTATGTTAGGTAGGTTCACTAAAGAATGCAATGAAATCCTTACCGTTTTCAACCAACCTGCAAAACGTTGGCAGCGTTCATTTGCTGCGTCCTTTGAGAAAAATAAGCTTAAAAGAGCGTAATGTTTAAACGTTATGTAATGCATACAACAAAGATTTTACTGGATGGCATGAACCCAACTGCTGTGCTCCGTGCATGCCTGTGTGTGTTTATATGTAATACATTTTTATTTGCTATGTTACTTACTGCGATTTTTCGATGCTATTGTTATACCAGCGAATATATGAAACGCGGAAGACGGCTTAAGAAAGATACTTTCTAATAAACGTGGTTAAAAACGCATGCTTAACAGCAAGGAAAACTTGCCATTGCCAGATCATGGAGCTCCAAGGCAATCGAAATAAAATCAGATTCGAGACTACTGGAGAAAATAAATAGATGTAGTACCCATGATTCGGTAAAGAAAAGCTTAGTGAAAAAATCAGTAACTATCATCGTAGTGAAAATAACTGACAACTTCTCGGCTTGCTAGGTACGTCCTGTATACGGTGTGTATACTCATTAGAGGTGTTTTTACCCTGCGCCACGCGAACTTTCTCTATCTTTTCCGTTACTTTCATTAGGGGTGGAACTTCGTTAGGAATGAGGTCAGCGGAGCTCAGCTGCGACCTCAACATCAGGTTGAGTATAGTAATCGCTAACTTGCCGGTGGTTGATAATGAGACGTTGTTGGGCAGAGATCATTATAATCATAATATTAATGTTAACAATAGAGCCCTTCAATTATCGCGGACTCAACCTTGCGTAAGACGAAACGCCGACAACACTGCATATTTCCGCATAAATGATAAGGAAAACCAGCGGGACAGAAAGAGAGAATAAAAAGAGTGCGCAAATTGAAATACGATAGATTGTAGTAGAATGTCGTTAAAAGAAAGGCTAAAAGATGATGGAGTACGCACTCTAAATATGCATGAATGGTGTAGAAAAAGCAGTAAAGGATAACACAAAAGGTATATATATATATATATATATATATATATATATATACATAATTTTAAATGTCTCTAGGAAGTAATCTCATTTGTTGTTTTTGCCAAATGAATTCAGCCGAAATAGATAGCGAATAACTGAAGCAAATGAAGAGACAATGTCTCGTGAGTTCACCCAGCCTCCGCAAGAAAGCAAGTTTTGACTGGCAAATTTTGCCACATCTACCCTACTCATCGGACATGGCACCGAAAAATGTATTTCACCAGCAATAAAACAACACGTGGAGATGCCCCTCGGAATGCAGAAACTAGAATTATTTGCTATGGGAACCAATAGTCTGCCCCAGAGATGATGGGATGTTGTGGCTAGCAATGAAAAGTACCTTTTGAACAAATAAAATCCGCTAACTCGTTTATTCTTAGGTTGATCTTAAAGTTAAAAAAACTAGTTTTTTTTCTGTTTTACCAAATATAAACGTAGGCTGGTATGGTGAACAAATACTTTATAAACCCTCATGAACCTCCCGAAGGATTTAATTGGGGCATGTGCCACACATTTTTGAAGGGGACGTTACCAGGAGTTCTGGAAGATGCTCCAGATATTATTTGGTCGAGAGTGGGGAAGCCAGTGCGATGGAACACCAGCATACAACGAGGCTGAAGTACCGGCTCAGGGATTTAATGCAATGGTAATGTTTTCCAGTCCTGAAACGAATGAAAACATACACGGCATAACATTTGGTTACCTAGATTCAACGACCACCTTACGTTTAGCACATCGACCACTGCCAGATACAGACCAGCCAGATTACGCACACACTAATATTCACAGTACGAACTACAAGCTTAATTATACGTGAAATTCACCCTGACTTCAGGCAAATAGCAAACGTTCCAAACGAGCATTCTACTCAGGTTCTAAGAGACAGCAATCAGTCTCTACAGCTCCTTTACAAAAGGCAATCCAGGTAGAGGCAGTAGCCATTCCTACAACCACTGAGATCACATTCATAGGCAAAGCCTTGAAGCAAGCATTTGTGCAATATCCAAATATGACCCTAGAAATACGAGTCAGAGACCGGAAAACAGGAGAAGCTCACGACAAAGAGAAAATCCGTAAAGCCAGTAAATAAGTTTAACGTTGAGGCCCTTAGGAACCCTTAAGAAGGCCAGGCCCTTAGTGCTCGTAGGAACAACCTTGACCCAGCTTGCTGGAAACGCCAAAAGAGCTTCAAGTACAGATACATACAACATTCGTCTGACTATGCGAGGTACTACTCCCGATGCGACGGGAAATTTTCCTCAACAATTAGCAGAGAAAGCACCTTTAAACGAGACAGCTCGAGCGGTCTCATGGACCAAGAGCATCCTTAAAAAGCTCAGTGAGAACTGAGCACCGGAAATAGCGTTTACCCTAAGCCCCCTGATAAAAACCCAGGTTGCACCGCAGTTTAATCCCGGTTGTACCGCAGTTCTACGAGCCCAATTCCGCTGCGTCAAATGCGGAGGACATGGACACTTTGCAAGAGGCTGCAATTAATGTTAGGTGTTATGTCTGTAACATAGACACTACGACGCAGTGGCCAGTGCACAGAAAACGTGCAGTGTACGTTTCTATTAATACGACGGTCCCATTACCTGCAATGTCGCTGTTTGGGACGACCGAAAGCACTGTCCGAATGTCCTCACAGTTCAACTGGCACACCCTTAATTGAGCAGTCGACCTTTGAAACGACTTGGCCGGTAGTTGCGGTTGGACTAGTCGAAACGTCGTGCCGACTTGTTCTTGACGTTTCTCTTGACCTCGGTTTTCGCCGTAAACTCTTTGTTTTTCCAAACGACTTTTATTTACGACGGTAGTCCTAAAAGACAGCGTGGTCTAGGTGACTAGTGCGCTAGTCATAGTTGCGCCGCTGTAACCGCGGTTTTTTGGCGGGAAACAACAACAACCACCGTCAGCAGCTATTGTTTCCTCATTCCCGCTCGTACGCACTCGGGGCAGCTCTTTAATGAAGGTAAGCTTCTACGGTTCTCGCTTTACTCATCAAGTGGCTGTCACCGTCTAATTGTAGAGTTCTGACGCGGCAGCGTATGTAAGAACATCATGGCATTCCCATTGCAAAAATCGACAATTGAAGAGCAGCGAGGTGTTATCAGATTTCTGACTGCGGGCAATGTTCAACCGGCCAATATTCATAGCAGGATGCCCGTTATTGTGAAGCCCAGAAGTGTTTAAGTGAAAAACTGAGACCTGGCCAGGCAAACAATGTAAACGATCTGGTAAAAAGTGATTGGCATGCCACAATGCAATGTTTTTCAGTTTTCAGTGAAAATGAGCCAGCGTTGAAACATAACGACTTCAATAAATTTGTACCGCTAAAAATATCTCAAAACGAGGCGTTTCAACTCGGACGATGAACTGAAGGACACAGTGAAGGACTGCTTCTAGTCGCTGCCGCAGGAATTTGTGAAACAAAAGGATTTTTGTACTCAGGTCTCTGGTGATTACGTTTGAATAAAGATTTTAAATATACCCACCGCGTCGTTTCGTATTTTTTTATTTGACCTTATATATATTAGTGCATGGTGCAAATATCTATATATATATATATATATATATTAGTGCATGGTGCAAAACTACTAATTACTCATCAAGCTTATACATATTTATTGGTACACATTTGTATATATATATATATATATATATATATATATATTTATACATTCATATACATACATAGAGCCATTGAGGCGCAGCTATTGACAACGCTAACTAGTTTTTGCACGTAACGGAGTAGATTGAACATAGGGTTTACTTGCAAATGGAAACGAACCGTCTTATCTATGCAAGGAGGGCGGAGAGGGGGGACGCGTCAATTCACCTAGACTAGCCATGCGCGAAACTAATTTAAACTCTATAACTATTTTAAACCCTGAACCCCGGGACAGTACGTCAACAATGACTTCTTTCCTATTATTTTGGTACGTCCCACACCTGATGTCGGCACAAAAGGCTCGCCCTCGATCGTGCTTTGCCCATCGCGGCCTCCACGACACATACAGGCTCGGCAATCACCCACATGCTCATACAGAATCTACTGGCGAATTATATGAGGTTTCGCCTTTGCCGCACGCTGTCTGTTGGGCCTAGATCGTTCCTCCTGTGTTAACGGGACTTAGAGGTTGAAAGAAGGGGGGGGGTGGGGAGCAGGCGCCGCATTCAAGGCGACGTGAATATGACAACCCCTCCTAGACGGGTCAACCTCGGCCCAGCCCAGTTTTCCTCCAGCGGCACGTGACTCTTCTGCCCTTTGAGTTCGGGAAAGTGGAGCTTCTAAACGCCATGGTTACCCACTTATCGAATTCAGCCGGCAACAACCAGTAGCTGATTTGGAAACAGCTTGCGATGCAGGTGACGTGGAAACAGGTTTTTGAGCACGACACTCTACTAGTTACTGATCAACACAGACGCTTGCAACCAAATTTTGGCCTCGCAGAATTCGAAAAGTCTGCAGAAGCCAGCAAAGGCCAAAAAAAGATATATATATATATATATATATATATATATATATATATATATATATATATATATATACATACATACATATATATACATATATACATATTTATACATGTATAAATATATGTGTATATGTATGTATATATATATAAGCCGCATCTAGCATACTGATTTTAATTTGATAGTGACGCATTTCTGCTCGATTTTAAGTCCCAAGTGCTCTAAGTCCGCCTAGAGTTGTTTAATAACGAAAAATTCGCAGGAACACTTCGAAGCACAAAAAGCTCTTTATTAGGTCGTCTAGTAGCACATTTTTACGTGGTAGGTAAAATGATTGAGTCGCTTAGTTAAACCCCGCGTAAAACCTGACAATGGTGCTATCCTGTTGTTGATTCTACATGCCATACGATTTAGCGCTTATTTAGAAGCACGTGACCACAACCAACAGGAGGTCATTATGAGCAATACTACGTACAAAGAGGTTTTTGGCAATTATGACGTGACCGCGCGCCAGGTGGGTAAATAATGAGACTGACGGTCAACCTGCAGCTTGTTAGTTGTAAATTGATTTGTTTCTCTATTTGAAAGTGAGAAGAAAATTTCTGGTGTTGTTTTATCATGCCTTGATATATCATTCACTTTATGCGTTTTATTATTTGGACACTTCATCTAACGAAATCGCGCAAAAGGCAAACGTGTTTATCATTTGTATCTAGTAGACTCAAAGTGATTCTTACTTACGGAAAACCGCAGCAGTATATTTTACTTACGTGAGAGCATAACTCACTAATAAGTGGATCTCAGTGATGCTCATATGCACAATTACAGCAAAAAACAAGGTATTTTAACGAATTCACCTAATATTAGCTTTTTGCGTTGAATTAACAGTTAGTGTTTTTTGGGGTAATTGGTCGTGTTCGTATTCGTTATAGCACTCTATTACGACAACGACGACATTTGTTTATATGTCTATAAGTCAGAAAAGCTCCAATGGAAGAGCTTACGCCAATGTTCTGCCAGAATTTGTGTCTGTCACTACAGAATCGTGTTGCAATTGCTAACCGAAATTAGAGGTTCACTTTAAGAATATGATGACATGCGCGCTCTTATTTCTTAAATGTATCTTAATATAGTGCAATGGTTTATACTTCTCTATAAAGAAGCAGTAAAAGTAAGCCAAATATACCCATTTATACTGCGTGGCCACCCGTGTAAGTAGCACCTGTTAAACGTATAGATACATGTATTGACCTACGGTGGCAGAATACGCAACCATACCAGTCTTCAAGGCGTAGGCGTTTCATGGCAAAGACTAGACTCATCCGCAGTAGGGCTTCTCATTTTTTTCATACCAGTATGAGACAAAGTAAACGTTGTCTGGTAAAAGAGATTATCTTTATTCTATGTTGCTCTAAATGAAAATTATATACCTAATTTATTGTACGCACGCTCTCTGTGTAAACGGGGTTACAAATCGAGACTACACATTTGCAGCAGGCCAATCGTAATTTCACACTCGGTTATTTGGAACACCCTGCGTAGCTAATTATTGCAATTCCAACCAATTATCTGGCCTCCTTCAAGAGTTCCAAAACTCAGAAATGGAGCACTCTTAAGTGACGTCTCGGTTTTCAATGCGCTTGATGCTTGAGCATCTCCAAGGCGTCAACGCCCAATGCAGCAATGTCAAATAGCTGTGACGTAGTTTGTAGTCGTGTCTTCGAATAAAAATTGTCAGAATTAAGCAGATGATTTTACTGGCAGAATTATGGTTTTCCTTTCCAATGTCGTTCGCGTTCCTCTCAGGTCCGGCCCTGTTCCTATCATTAACCATATAGCCACGAGCACAGCCATACATTGCATGGAAGAGGTAGCGACCGCCTACGGTTAGTGACGACCATTGGAAACATTTCCCATAGATCTCGTACGCTATTGTGGACGTAAGTGTGGTGGACAAACATGATTAGTTCATCATCACAATTATAACAATCAAAGGATAGTAAAGGCACCTTTATCCGTCTACTATTACCCAGGCGTACTCAGAAAACTTCTTTAGTTATATATATATATATATATATATATATATAAATCTTTGTTTTTGTGGTGGAAGTGAATGCTATTACGAAATATTGCTATATTGCTACGGGTGTGGGGTGTTTTCCCTCTCAAGTCGTGTGGGACTCAATCATAGCGGTTGGATGTTGGTCTGCCTGGACCCCTACCCACTAAACACACCTCCCTCCTTCAGCTTCATTCTCTAACCCATATCTCCATGGAACAGCACTATGGGTCAATAGGGAAAGTGGAGATATATAAAATGCGTTACAAAAAATTAGCAACTCATGTTTTTTTTGTGATAATTTCGACTTGATTTACTTGAACGTTTTGAAATGCATGATGTACATGACGAAACACGAGTGTGGTGTTAATTTCGTTGCAATCTCACAATCGGTTCATACAAAAAATAAAAAAGTGTGAAAATACAGTGTTGCAAAATATTAACAATAATAACGTGCTAACAACACAGCTCTCATTTGTAAAGGATAGTCGATACTACAACTAATATACGATTCCGGCGATCAAATGTCAGGAATAATGTCTAGCTGAATCAATCGTTCTACAGCTGCAAAATATTCTACAGCTCAGTCGTTGTTCCGAACTAACGGCTAAGCTTATGTTTAAACCATGGATCGTACAAGGGATCTCTTGGATAACGAAAATACAAGAACTGAGGCATATGCTGAGCTCGGTCACACAGTAACTGCTCTAGCAACCAGATTAGGACGACATAAGAGCACCATCAGCAGGTGCTTACACCCTGGAGTGAACCAAAGGTGCAGAGCTAATAGTGGGCGTAAGCCAGTTTTGACTATTCGAGATCGGCGTAGGATCATACAGTTGGCTACTCATGACCAAATGTCTTCTTTCAGGATCAGGACTACTTTGGGAGTGCCAGTGCACCGATCCACTGTGTACCGAGTGTTAAGTTCTGACAAAAACGTGCGATACGCGAAAAGGAAGTTTATGTCGCGACTGCAACCGAAGCACATTGTCGCACGGCGTGAATTGGCGTGGGCCGAAACAATTCCGACAAGTACCAGCGTATCGTCGGTTCCCAGTTAGAAGCCCATTTCAGAAGAACAAGGGGAACCTGACGCAGTTTTTCAACAAGACAACGCCACGTTTTATACTTCGGCTAGCACTACAGCCTTTTTTCAAGAACAAGGAATGCCAGTTTTTGACTCGTCAGCATTGAGTCCAGACCCGAATCCCACCCAAAATCGTTGGGACATTTGGTGAAGCAGATTTACGCAAATGGTGGACAATATGATCATTTGTCGGACCTCAAAGAAGCTGTCCAGCAAGCATGGACTAATATTTCACTTTCGTACTTACAACAGCTAATTAACTCCATGAAAGATTTGATTCAGAAGAAGAGACGAAACACCCGTTTCTAGAATAGAATACGTAGTATAAAACAAGTCATACAGCCCTGCTAAGAATCGAATACGCCGTACGGCGTTATTGTTGCTAATATTTTGCAACACTGTTTGTTTCACAATATTTTATTTTTTGTATGAACCGATTGTGAGATTGCAACGAAATTAACACCATACTCGTGTTTCGTCATGTACATCATCGTTCTTAAAATTTCAAGCCACTCAAATAAATCAAACCGAAATTATCACAAAAAAACATGAGTTGCTAATTTTTTGCAACGCAATTTATATATATATATATATTAAAACGTTATTTACACAAATAATTTCGACATCATCAGGCAGACACTTGAGTCGATTTAATCGAGTCTTATGACTTATGCTCAGTTGACAGACGTTGTGTCTACTCATCGTGGAATTTTGTGTCCTTACCAAATATAAAGAGCTAGCCATAACTTTGTTTTGCTATTACAAAGCTAATCGCTCGAACTGCCTGCCGCATTTTCAGTTTCAGTCGGATTATTTCTACTGCTGGTGCACAGTCCGACATGTGGCATACGAAACGGCTCTCTGCCCGCCTTGGCAAGCAAAGTACTCGTGCCATATATATTGCGGAACACCTTCACCTAAAGTTCGCCCGAGAGTAAGATATCTCTACACCTTGTCAAGACCGTTCAGTATCCTAGAAACCATCTTGAAGTAAAAGGATCTCATTGCTGCCAAAACGGACTGTCTCCGGATATTGTCCGCCTCTCCACAAACAGAAGCTAGGGTTACCTGCACTGTCTTGCCGATGTGCTTCCGAAAGATTTGGTATTTAAACAATGGCGTGTTGGTGGGGAATACAGTAACAGCTGCTCAACCCGTGCGCAGAGTTCTCTAGAGTTTACGCCGGGTGAGGCCTTCTATTTCAGCCTAACTACCTCTGTAGAGGATCTGAAGCTGTTAGGAGGGACGTTATTGGTAACGTGTGCATACGTGTTGGCGCAGGCTCATATCCCGGGAGCCTCACTGGGCAACAAACACGGATTCACTTGTGAAGAACGAATCCAACCCTTTGGACATCACAGTATGTCATGCATCCATAGCGCATATCCACATTGCTACGAATGGCGGCTCCTTCACACTCGTTATGTGTCACAAACGTAAAAAAATTATACACATAGTTTATACGAGTTTATGTAGTAAGAAAGCAGCCTGGCACAAACCACTCGTCGCTCCCAGTACGACGCTTTGGTGCCGCATTGTACGAGTATATATATATCTATGTACAGTACTTGCAGCAAAAGAGTCCAGACATAATGCCGCCCTTTGCGGCCAGTTGACGATGGTAAATTTCGAGCAGCAGCGTGCCATTGGCGGACCTAATGTACACAACCTGTTTGGAATGCTTACGGCAAAGAAACTGTACAATTGACAATGAACTCGGTATTTATAAATTGTGTGCCATTTATCAAGCGTGTCCCCATAGCCGGCACGAGACACACAGAGAATGCAAACAAAAACGGTTAGTGAGTCAGTCACTGCGCTATCGCACACAAGGGATCCCTCTTTTTCGAAAGGAAATAGGCAAGATGCATGCGAGCGCAAAGTGCTACTGCGGACTGCAGCACACGATTTAACGCGTCAATAATACCGGCTTGGATATGTGCTTCGTATTCATATTTATATAGCGTTGGAATTCCATAAAGGCAGCAGTACATAAGCTTCTTCTTAATTTTATATATATATATATATATATATATGAAATATAGAAGACAAACATATATAAATAAATATATATACATATGAGATAAGGAAGACATATATATATATATATGTTGATGCGCGTGTGAACACCTGGCGTATCGAACGTACATACGCGCTGCCGCTCTGTGCCGCTCGAGGAGGTGAACTTTGTCAGTCTAGCCACGTGCACGTGGCCAAATTTATGGCGAAACAACCGCACTCGGACGGCATTTGTTTGCTCGACTCTATGGTCGCGGCGTAATGGACGAGGCAGTAGCCTCCACGCTAACCAGAAAGGGGGTTGAAGCGCCGCCGTTGTGCACCTATACTGAGTCTAGGCGCCTTCTTTGGGCAAATCGGGCCGCGATGACCAACGACGGTCAGCGTTGCAGGTAGAAGCAATTAAGGCAAGACGTTCATTAGCCACCTCCCGGCTCGCCAGGAACAAACATCAGCTGCAGGACAGGCCAGGTGGTAGTGCTAGCGGTGGTGGCGGTGCTGCTGATGATGATGATGCGAATGAGAACAAGCAAAGCTGTCGCAACCAGAGGGTGCTCGCTGGTCTGTGGGGTACGTTGCGTCGTTGTGTGTGAACTTTACCGAAATCCGAGCGCGGTCTGCGTTGTGTGCGC
This sequence comes from Dermanyssus gallinae, assembly GCA_003439945.1. Taxonomy (NCBI): domain Eukaryota; kingdom Metazoa; phylum Arthropoda; class Arachnida; order Mesostigmata; family Dermanyssidae; genus Dermanyssus; species Dermanyssus gallinae. The sequence continues at coordinate 185,097 of QVRM01002090.1, forward strand.
CTGAAGGCTCATACCACGCTCGACACAAGTAGGCAGAACGAACGGCGGCTGAGGTCAACTTAGGCCGAACTAGGCCGAGGAAGCCGAACAGTGGTTCGCAGCTCGGTGGCTATATATATATATATATATATAAAGAGAGAGAGATAGCATTTATGCAACATCTGCGGCTTGTTCGGAAGTGTAGCGCCTTTATGTAGGCTTTTTAACAACAAATCTTTGTGACACCGTGGAGCGAACATTGCATATTGGCCCATTGAGGTGGTCGCTTCTTGGCTGTCTACTATGCCTCCCCCCTAAATTGCTATACTATACGTCGCTGTCACTATAACACTAGCGTACTTTAGTTTCACGTAAGCATATTTCCCATCAAAGCGATTCATTTACCTTTCACTTCGCAAGTTTCAAAACTCAAATCCATTAAATATGGGTCTTCTAGCCAAGTAACTCCGAACTTGTTATTGTTAGTTTCGATACATTTTGAAGATCAACCCATTGCCAGCGTTTAGATTTTCCTGCGCCCGGGTCCCAACGGGGTCCCTCCTGGGGTGATCCGGCTTATGGCAAGAGAGCATCAAAAAATCGTCGCAGGCACCGCCACCTATCTCCTCCGCGAGGGATCCTTTCCACCTGCCTGGAAGACCTCTTTTCTCGCCCTGATTTCCAAGTACGTCCCAGGATCCTACAGACCAATCTGCCTCCTAGACACTATTGGCAAGCTTTTTGAAAATCTCATCCAGACGCGTCTCACGAAGGCTATAGAAGACACAGGAACTTTGGCACCTAACCAACACGGCTTTCGTAAGGGCCACTCGACACCCGACCTCATCGAGGACATTTTGGCAAAAGCAGGACAAGAAACCATGGCGTCACGCAGCACCAGGAAGTTTGTTTTACTGAAACTACTCGACGTGAAACACGCCTTTAACAGCGCCAACTGGGCGAGAATGCTCGAGGCCATGGGACGAACGACACTGTACGCGGCGTCAGTGTGGGCTGACATGGCCCTTCACGCGATCAGCAACAGGCAGCTCCTCAGGTCGGTTCAAAGATCAATCGCTATACGGATCAGCAGAGTGTACAGAACCGTTAGCACGGAGGCTGCGCTAGTACTAGCCAGAATGCTCCCATGGGCAGGGCAGAGGAGCACCCTGCGGCGGGACGGACTGACTACAGCCAGCCTAGCGTGACGACGATTCAGACTTGGGCGGAGGAATGGCAAGCCCTATCCTCGCGTGCGGGCTGGACCAGCCATCTCGTCAAGGATCTACATGAATGGTATAGAGACCCAGGCAAGGCTCGTTATCACTCTAGGCTGTAACGGGATACGGCCAATTCCAAACATACATGAGGATAGGCAAGTCCCACTCAGACAAGACTCTCGAACCTTCGGCGGACTTCCACATATAGCTGCAGCTGGCACTAAAACAATCGTAACATCGATGTTGACGTCAAGCCAATCGTGGAGCGAAGGAGCTTGGTATGACACCTAGACCGGATCATCAGAAAAAAACTCGTTTGGAAGAAGAAATACGCGTTTCTCTCGCTAGAAGAGAGATGTTCTAACAGGCCTTGGAGGCCATGTCAGACATGTAGAACGGACGACTCTTCTTAAGGCCTTCAAGAACTGGCAAACAGTACTGAACCCGCGGGAGGGGCTGAATGTGAGAATCAGTGTATTTAGTGGGTAACCCCATGTCATCGGGGAGTTCGACCACACGACCTACACGCTTCTTCACGCTCGGACACTGACTGCGCTGGGTGTGCATAAAGATTTTTTTTCGAACCTCAAACAAAATTCCTGCGCACCCTTGGAACGCACGCTGTTGATCATCTCTTTGTGTTAGTTGACAATGCAGCAACGCCCACGACAGTAGCAACAATATCAATAGAAGCAAAACAGCAGCAGCAAGGTCATGTGTCGTAGGCGTCTATTAAGGCAAGTGGCCGATTTATTAACTGTGACAAAAACTCTCCCTCAGTGAAAGCGTGATCATGAAATGTTGTTGTTTTTGCTGTTGTTGCTGTTGTACCACGAAACGTCAACCGTAGTTAGTTATATCAGACCCTGTAGCAGTAAATGTAGACAATTAGCTTCCTCTGTACGTTTCTATGCAGTGGTGGCGAGGTATTTTTGTATTCGGCGGGGGTGGTCTCTCTCCAGTCGATCTCAGAGGGGGCGAGCAGAAACGACGGCAGCGGCGGCGGAAAGAGGAGAGGAGACGAGCGAAGTGAAAAGAAGCGCAGACTCTGGCCAAAGAAAGCCCGCCAGCTCGAGGGAAATGCTTGACAACTCAAACGTACCACTCGCTGCAGCCTGGCTGGGTGGCTGGCAGTATCAGCCGCCGTTGCCGCTGAGGCTAAGCGAGCAGCTAGATGCTTGGATGGTTCCGACTTATGCAGGGATGGATGGGTTGGAGGGTGGTAGCTTACTTAGTTTGTCCATCGGTCGATGTGTCCTTCGGTGTGTTCAGTCTGTATTTCCGCTCAATTTGCTAACACTTTGGAACAGAACACGACCGGACCGGACACACACAGCACCCTCCCACCCCCGGCGCCCCGCCCCGCATCTACAGATCGTAGGACAAAACCAAACGGTGGTAACGTTTGTTGTACGAGTAGTAGACGTCGCAGTAGGTGTACATACATGGCAGTACAACTGGCGTTGATGGTGGTGCTCATGTGCTGGGGAGGGGGTTCCGACTGCCAGGGGCCCTGCTGATTTTCCGTGCACTTGGTAGCCCCGTCCGACACGCGCTCCCCCTCTCCTCTCTCTATATATATATATTTTTTTTTTTATATATGTATATATATATATATATATATATATAAATATCTCTCTGCTGTTCCAATCGGAAGGAGCCGAAGAAGACCTCGAAGCATCGTTGTTCGGGTGTAGTAGGTGGGGGTTCATCGTCGTGGTCGTCGTCTCAACGGACGGCGGTTTGTGCGTCCGTAGGCGCCGTTAGCGGCAGAACGGCCGGCACAGCAACGGATGAGATTCCTTCCGAATGAGGACAACGGAAGGAGCGGCAGTAGCGGGGACAGGAATGGCTATTGTCGCAGCATACAGCAGCAGCAGCACTCGGGGGTTCCCTAAACGTCAGTGCGATGTGCACCAGATCGAAGAGTAGCAGAAGAGGCATTTGCTTGTTCACAACCCCACTCCCTCCCTCCCCCTCCCCCCGTTTGACCCGCGGTGCCCCGTCAAAGAGTTGCACCAGTTGTAGTTGTAGCAGCAGCAGTCTAGTACAAGCAGCAGTAGACGTCGGTGTACCGGTACCACTAGCAGCGGCAGCAGCACGTGTATGTGGTGTCCCCACATACAACAAGATTGATGGAACTTAACGACCATTCCCTGTCAGGCTCTGCGCCGCCGCTGATGCTCTGGCATTGCTGGCTCTTCTTACTGCTCGGGGCTTCGGCTATTGCTCCTCTTACTTCGCCTACGAGACGACGATTACTACAGAGACTGTGAAAGTGCGGGTACTGAAGCTACTGAAACACTCGCTGATGGTTCTTCTATGAAGAGCCAACAACTCTTTTGCCGCATCGCTCTTTGACGTCAGCCAACATTCGAGTTCAGCCGTTCGGGTTGGCTTTGGAGTGCTGTTTCTACCACTGCCGCACCGGTACAACAACAACGGTAACAACGAGAACTGTGTGAAACGAAAGTTATCTGCGAACAAAATGCGACGTCTGCCCGGGCGTGCGACCATCGGGTTTACAATTGGAACGTGTCCCCGATACTGCTTGCCTTCTATTTGGCTTGTTGCTTGTTTGCTTGCTGGTGTCGGGCAGTTTAACCTCTTATATATATATATATATATATATATATATATCCACAAACACGTTAAGGAAAATCTGCAATTTGCAAAAAATATATCTTCAAAAATGTTTGCGCGACCTCAACGACAGCATCCCGTTGACTTGTATGATCTAATGTCCCATATATGATGATGCGTCGCTTGTTGTGTGCTTGTGAACTTTTGGCACCGCTTACCGATATTTAAAATATTGTGTAATACGGAGCTATTAAAAACTAGAAACCAGCGTATATAAATACCTGAGATGGCATTATAACGCAATTCTTTGCAGAAGTTCCCTGTACTCCGTGCGTGTTGGCACACACAGCTTAGAGGGGCTCAATAAAATCATATATATTCTCCTAGAATTCGTTCAACAAACACTTCTTTAGGTCTTATACAACTCGGCGAAAAAATCCTGTGTTACAAGGGGGCGAAAATGTCATCTTTTAGAGCAATATATATATATATATATATATATATATATATATAATGCATACATGATCTGCAATCACAGCATACGCAGCCTTCGAACACGGTTGATTGTGAGAAGACCGACTTGCGCCGGCTAGGTCGGTGGTGTTTGGTCATCGACTTACCTCGGCCATCGAATGAGTCGACTCCACTAGTCGTGATCGCCGTTGTTGTTGCTGCTGTTGTTGTTGTTGTTGTTGTCACCGTCGCCGCTGCTCAATGTCTTAGATAAATGCGAAGTGGTGTTGATCGAATCTAATCGACTGGCAGCCTGTACAGCCGGAGTGAGCGGACCCAGTCCCTTTTCGGTTGAACTGTTCCGGTAGCGCGTCTTCTCCTCGTGGTGCTCTTCCTCCTCCTCATCTCTCCACGACCCCTGCACCCCCCACCCCCGCTTGCCCCAAAGCTCTTCCCAAGTGAGTTTAGAGCGAGACACGATGGGGCCCACTAGAGATCGCAATTAATCTCACACGATGCGCGCCCGCCATCGCCGACCGACACGAACCGACCAACCAACGAACCGGCGGACGGATAGATGGACCCGGCAAGCGAGTGAGTCAATGCGTGAACTGCAGACACGGGGACCGGGCATCCAACGACGTGAGACGACAGCTCTAGTGCGCAGTTGGGTTGCGTCGTTTCCGATGACTAACCCACAGGGAATGCAAATATCTCTCTCTTGCGTATTGGCGTTTCGCAAGTGCGGGGGTGGTGGTAGGAGGGGGGGGGGGTGGTAGTGTAGGGGATGTGGGAAATGGATCTGCGTAGTCGAGGTTCGTTAAAGGCAGGCAGGCAGGCAGACATGCCTTCAAGCCAACGACAGATCTTCAAACGTCAGTCAACTGGTAAGCCGCCACCGCCGCTCCCGCATGCCAACACGGTCCTGTTGGGGCGCCGGGGCTAATGTCCGAGCAGCAAGTTAATCGTTTCCTTTCGGGACGTTTTTTCCTTGTTCTCGGAAGGCTCGAAAGCAAAGGCTTGGCGTTGTTGGCGATGACGACGACGATGTCGAGAGCAACCCAGTCGTTGATTGTCACAGTTTTAGCTTCACTGGCTTGGCGGGTCAGAACGATAGATGCTTGCTTGTCTTCTAATTAGATGTCGAATTGACAAAATATAATGAAATCGACACAGGAGAATTAGTTGATCGTCGGCGTGATCGATGGCGGCTGGTAGCTGGGCAGGTAGGTCCTTTGTTACAGATTCTGCTTTGCTGCTTCTGCTGCCGCTTGCAAAAAGGCTGAGCTGCAAACGCCTCGTGAAGGAGCGGGCAGATCGCTGAAACCATTGCGACCTGCACAAGTCGCGCTTAGTGGCACTTCACAGCGTTATTTCTGTTGCCTGGATACGACGCACGGCACGACTTTCGGTGGTGCCGCTTGACGGCCCGTTAAACGTCAATCACAGACACCACCGCTGGACCCTCAGAGAGGAAGGGGTACAACAACCCCCTTTGTTTCAAAGCGCTCACAGTCTCATCACAATCAGTACTCTCTTCTAGAAGTATAGTGTTTGTCTTTCACGTCTTCACAGTTTTCGCCTGTCTCTCATCTTGCGTTTAACAGCGTTGCCGCGACTGTTGACGAGGTGAGGCGTACTGGGAAGACGCTGGCTCGACGGTAAGTACGGCTCTATGCCCGGTTCGAAGGTTTGAAGACCTGAAGCTACACAAGCATGTCGTTGCTGGGCTACGCTTTACGGTACATGACCTCCTCAGAACAGAGAAGCTTAATCTAATCTACGTTGTCAACAGGTCGAAAGTAAGACTCAGTTAAGCACATTAGACGATAGAGGCCAATGGCACCACAAAAATTGACCTGTGAGTATCGCATAATACTTGCTACGGTAATGTGTGCTGATGCGGTCATTAATCAAAAGGGGAATACTATGACAATGGACGGAATAATAAATGTAATTAATATTATAAAGTCGTGAACAATCTGCCGGGGTGGCGCTAACGATGCTGCCGCTCTTCCAGAGATGAAGAAACTATATGAACAAATTCACTTAAAGAAAATAATTTTAACAGTGTTGTCTAGGTGACATTAATCTGGACGATAAACCACTCGCAAAGTGTCTTATGGATGTGCAAAACTATTAATTTAATGAATATAATAGTTAGGTATGCTAGTAGCCCCATATACTAGTAAATGCTTGCTTTCGCTAAGAAAACAAAAACATATGCATGTTTCTCTATGCGCAATGTGTATGCATTGTTGTATTGCTAGAATACAAAAACTTTTACATGTAGGAAATAAGATGCATGCGCTACGAGAGTGCAGTGTTCATGATTCAATGTACTACATTGTACTCATTTATTGCTTATACCTTATTGCTATACACACAGGGCAGCCCACGTGGCTCACTTCGAATTAGCACGTATATTGAACATACAAAATATACGCATGTAGCCGCCTTTATATATATATCTATAGATGTATATATATATATATATATATATATATATATATACATACATATATGTATATATATATATATATATATACATATATATAGTACATACTCGTTATTTGCACGTGCCAACTAATCTATTAGAGTTGGACTTTGGTTAGCTATTATTAGTATTTCTATTTGTACTCTCGCAGTACGATAAGGTTAACGCTGACCAACTGGCAATCGCAGTTTGGTCTGCTGGTCCTAATTAACGATTCTAGCTCTGATTATGTACGACATGGAACAGCCGATACCGCGCGACTTCCCTGCGTAAACAAATGAGGAGATCAGCTACAGCTGGTGCACCCAGCAGAATGGAATCTGAGCGGCCGTGGAGGCAAATGTCCACACAGCGCAAGATAACGAACAACAATAGCGCCGGGAATAAATGAAGGAAATACAGGCTTTCTCTCTGGAAGGCCAGAACTTGGGTAGGCAGTCGTTCACAGAGAACATACGACTAGGCCACATTGTTACTTCTATTTAGTCAAGTTGGATAGTCGTGTCAACTATGATTGACATAATTCGCGGGACGCAGCGACGACAGATGTATATGTATATATATATATATATATATATACTACAGTACAAGTAACAATGTGGCTGAATCATGTGCTCTCTGTGAAAGACTGCCTTTACAAGTGGTAACCCTATATATATATATATATATATATAGCATTGTTTTCTGTCAATTTCCATAAGCTTAGCGTATATTCCAAAGCCATTGACTAGTATACGTTAGCATCAGAGTACCGTGTACCTTACCGTTATATTGAGTAAGCCGGACACTTGTCCGTCTATAGAACGTATCTTACCAAATACTATACAAACACTTCGCTCCACGTAGGAAGGTTCGCTCCAAAGCTAAAGGTACGCCTTTTCTTGTCAAACGACAGCAGTACTATCACGCTTTCCGGAAAAAAATCGTGTGCCGCAAAACGAACAGACGATACAAACGTCTTATGCCATATATATATATATATATATATATATATATATATATATATATATATATATATATATATATAGATAATATACATATATATATATATAATTATGCATATATATATATAATTATATATATATATATATATATATATATATATATATAATTATATATATATATATATATATATATATATATATATATATATATATATATATATACTGCTGTCACAAATCAACAGAGACCACCGTGACCCAACTTTACGCATTAGCAGCAGGTCTGGTAGGCAATTTGTTTCATGTTCAAAACAGACAATTGCAGAAGAACATACATAGTAGGACAGCATGTACACTATAGCTTATATGGCAATAAGTGGTATCGCTAGAAGTACAATACCACTGCCGTAAAAGTACAGTAGGCTTTACCGCATATACCGTAGGCGTACTCCAACGGCTGCTAGAGCTTGCGACTTCGCGCAAGCAGTCGCCCTTAGAAAGCGCTTTTGCTTGCGCTAACATCCGTAGCCTAATTATTTTACTAGTAATTTATATAAGACTTTGGATCAAAATGCTAATGTTCTTAAGAAATTCTACACCCATGGCGGGATAAAGTTCTACATTTGTCAGCACGTACTCGGGCTTACGTACCTGCTCAAACTCGCACTTTAACCCGATTGCTATAAAATATTCACACCACGAGCTGAGTTTACTCGAGTCGTCTCACGAAAAGTCTGTTTTTTGGCGCTCTAGAAAGATATCTACCACACATGCTACTATAGCGACAACGGCACGCTTTCTGAACAGGAGACTACTCGACGCGAGTCGAAACGATGATTTATTTCTTGGTTTACTTGACCGATTTTCCTGTTGTCTAGCATTGAAGTAACAGTCTTATTGTCTTCTTCTGAAGAGGGAGAGATCAAAACTTGTCTCCCCCTTGCCTCCAACTCTGCACAGCTGGACGTCATGCTTTATACCTAGATTCTATGTAAACACGTATATTATTCGTTTTTATGATTCCAATCTATTTTAAAAAATGTTCCCTTAAAATTCTCTGAGGCTTAATACGTATGCCAAGGCCAGATTGATAAACAATAATAATAATAATTAATCAATTCTTACAATTCAAATACAAATGAATAAACGTATTCACTGAGATGACTATTGTTATGCGCGTTGTACTTTTTTACAGGCTTTTTTTCACTACGGTATGCTTTACTAGAGACTAGCGTTCATTCGTATTCGTTTTAATGCTAAAATAGAAACGATCGCCAGCTATATCCAGGCAGTCACGAACGTCGTCGTGCCAACAATACGTAAAGAATTCTTTTTCAGGTCGAAATTGCGCAAGGTCGTTACAATTGTAAACACTAACTATATTGCGTTGTATTGAATTATGCGTGGATGGCTTGTATACGGCCATTTCATTGCTTTCCTACTCACAGACATACGAAAAAATGTCTTTATCAAAATCTGATCTAGAATTAAACATTTTTTAAGGAGGTTGTTTTTAATATCAAAATCTGATCTGCCTTCGTGAAACATAGTCGCATACTTTGTTGTTAGGCAGTTTGTTGTTATAGCGTCTGCTCAAAGCGACAGTTGTGAGCGCCTTTCCTTGTTTCCTCAAACATCACTAAGCTTTTTGCTGTCAACCGCCTGTTGTTGTTGTCGTTGTTGTCGTTTTGTCCCCTCGTCACTGGCTTCGTTATTCAAGAACTCATTAAATGGCGGGTCTGCAAGTGTCGGCCTTTGAAACTGCCGCTACTGCTGCTTTCTTACCAGTATTCGATAACTATACACAGAGACAAACAAGTACACCCATCTACACATGCGTACAGAAGGCGGACGGTTCTGTCGCGAAAACACACCCCGCCACCACTCCTGTTTACCTTATTCGGCCCCGCTGGGCGTAAGTAATTACGCTCCAACGGATGCTACTGCGACTTCTTGTACAAATTGCTACTACTACCATACCACCATTCGCTACTAAGGCAAACTCAGACTTAGATACGTTTCTTGGAGTGAGATCTATGCAAGCTCGCTTGACAATCTTTAGGGTCTCGGCCGAAATTATGACAAAGTTCCATGTACCGTGATACTGGTTGTTGTTGTCGTCGTCGTCGTTGTTGCTGTTATTATTGTTGGTTTTGTTGTTTCTGACAATTTTGGCACAACAACAACATTAACCAAGCCTACGAAACGCCATTATCGAAGCAGTCGACAAGGACGATTTCGAAAAAATTGTTGCACGTGGCACGTAGCACGCCAATTCGCTTTCCGTACCTGTGGCTTTACGAAATATAGGAAGGAAAACTCTGTATCCTCCTGTAAGGAAAACTCTGTATATATTGTGTTCTCGATAGTAGAGTATCTGTTCAATTTGATGATCACTTGCATCGCCGCCATCACCCCCACCAGTCCAAGCAGCCGACTTCCTTAGTAGCCCCCGAAGAGGTAGGGTAGCCCGGTCCGCCTTCTATCGGCTCGGTGCGGTCGATCGTCGATTGTCGAGACACAACAACGACGTCGTTAACAAAACGCGCATGTGTGAAGCTAATCGCGCTTGTTCCGTCTCGTATGCTGCAGCTCCGCCCGCCTGCGTTTACACTATGGCTCGCTAGTCTTCCCCGATCCCCAACGCCACCCCACCGCCGCCACCACCACCACCCATTGGCAACGTGTCTCCGAGGGCGACACGGAGCGCCTCAGTGTTTCCTCCGGCTGCAGCAGCAGCAGCAACAGCAGGAAGAGAATTGTCTTCAGCCTCTGGCTGTATGTGTCTGAGTGTATGCATGCAGCTCTGCCACCTCATCCGTTCGGTGTTTGCGGCATACTGAGGAGAGACGAGTCGACGGCGAGTCCTGTGTGTATTGCTGTTTATAGCCGCTATCTTGTTTGCTACCAATAAGTATGCCAGACATGCTTCTTGTCTTCGCCATCCTGCGCCCCCTCAACCCCCCGGGTTCTGCCGCCTGTTTCTTCGCAACGTGAACGAGGTGTTGATTGCTTGCTGCTTGCTACCCCATGGCCACAGGTGGAACGGGGAGCGTGGAAAAACATGCCGCTAAGCGACATTCGTGGCGACGTATTTATCCCCGTTTGCCTATTTGCTCGTATTCGCTTGACGACTTGACCAAGTTGTGCTGTAACCACTAAGGCTGACAGTAACACACTACACTACAAATAGTTTGCATCAAAACAAAACGTATAACCGTAACGATGATGGCGGCGGCGATGTTCTACATGCATATGCCACTGACATCAAAGGCAATTACGTGTAGAACCTTGCGGCTGGTAATTGCATGGGCAGCACTCTGCGGCTGTGCATCCCCGTTACCGTAGTGGCTCCCCTACCTGCTATTTTATGGTGCCATTACAGGTCGCGCATTGTTTATACTATCGGCTGTTACATGTTACGGTTCAATTTGAAAGTGATCCAGGTTGACAAAATACTACGAAACAAGATCGTGCAGACTCTCAGGTGCTACGGAATTGGTCTTGCGCTTTTATTTTGCTCACCACCCATCTGCTCAACCGATTCACGTCGCTGGTATATGACCTCCAACGGTATACGAAAACAGGACTCTTGTATGGGCACTAAGACGTTATTTAATAAGGATCGGATTCCACTACGGTCTTCCTTATTAGACCTTAACATATTCAAACCCTTCGAATTGGCCTTTAACATATTCAAACCCTTCGACATGGCCCTCAACATATTCAAATCCTTCAAATTGGCCCTTAACATATTCAAGTAAATTCCCTCTTTCAATGCGACTAATATGAATCGATTTCTGTGGTAAATGATATGACTGTTTTAGACCATCTCATTTAATCATTTAAGTTGCCAAAACATACCGAGTAATGCCACTTATGCAAAAAAATGCAAACAAGATTTTTTTATCAAGCCGTTTATTCTGACATATCTTTACTAAATCTGTGATTGCGCAAGCCCTAGTTCGCAAAAAATAAAATTCTTTAAAATTCTTATATTCTTGGCTTCAACGCTCAATTGCCCATTTTTAGAACACAAATCCGCCCCTTTGTGTTACTGAAATTGTTTTTCGCCGAGTTGTACTAGATCCCAACGTTTGTTGAGTGAATTCTAGGAAACTCTGTATGTATATAGTAACTCTTCAGTAACAGTGGCGACATGGTCAGTAAGGCGCCTAGTTATTTGAACGTTTCCAATTGCATCGCTGAGTTGTGAAAAGCCACTTAGGTAGAGAGGTAGATACGTGCATCACTCGCCGAGACTTAACAATTGCAGACTTATTTTCGTTCGCAGCAATAAAACCCAAATTAAAAGGTCATGTTTTTAACTGTGTCAGAGACATTCAGCAGGACGTAATACGCACGTTAAAAACGATACCAAAAAGCGTATTCCAGCGGTGCAAAGAGCTAATATAATTTGCATTTTTTGCAGATGTTGGCTAGAATTGTACAAACATAAATAAACGTAAATATATACACAAATTTGAACTAGCCTTTCCTAAAAATATAAGCAAGGTAGGTTGCATGTTTCCTAATTTGTATAGAATACGTGACACTCGTATAGATATACAACGCAAATATACGGGTATACACACATACATACTATCTCGTCAGGGCGGGCGGGCTGTGGTAGAGGTGTTCTACAAAGCGGTCCGTAGGGAGAAGGTGAAAGAGTATCCTGTAGCGAGTTTGCACTCTCGTCGGCGTTGATTGCCATTCAAAGGGGGGGGATGCTGTCAGGCTGCAAACAGGTTGCAACATACTCGTCGCTAGAGCATTTTTGCCCAGCAAACATGTTGAACGTGAGCCACTTGATTCCCATATGGTCTCTGGCATCGCTGACGCCGTTGGGCAACAACACTTAAGCACAATGGCACAATACGAGGCTCTTTAGACACGTAGCCTGGCACATTTTGCTGTCTGGCAGTCCAAATGTGACAGAGAGCCGCCGAGATAAACGAACCGAACGAGTGAAGCAGTCCGGGGAAAAAGAGAGGAAAGATCAGACGAGAAGTAGTGGTAATAGCAGTCCTGCTGGTTGTCGAAAGAACGAAAAAAACAAACAAACATGAGGAGCGAGATGGAGGGAAGCTAAGGATGTGTCCCTCAGGCTTATTCCCTCCTAGTTCTGGTCGACGACACTGTAGGCGCCACGAGGCAACTTTGTACAGACAAGCAGACCAACAAACCAAGGACAAGAAAAAACGGCCCAGCAGAACAAGGGCATGCCAAAGAAAGCGGGAGAGAGAAGAGAAAGGGGGAAAGAGGAAAAATACATAGGGAGAGAGGAACGAGGAAGTAGACATAGGGAGAAACGAACGAGAAAGAAAGCATGGGAGAAACCAAAGGAGTAAAACACAGATAAGTAGAGGAAAAGATGAGCTTCGGTAAGGACAAGTGACGCCACTTACCTTTGGATGTGTCACCGGAAGCAAATGGGTGAGCGCTCACATTCGCGCAGAAGATGTGAAAGCTGGCCACGGCAAGGTAGCCCGTGTTATGTCAGTCACTGCGCGGGGGGGGCACTGCAGCCGCGCGGGAAAAGCTGTTGCCCGCAACAAGCCGCACGTGACGTCCGACGTCCCACGAGGATGTGCGACACGTCGCCAGGGCCCGCCAATTGTCGTGACCAAAGCGGCCCCGACCGACAGACTGTGGCAGGGTGGTATCCCCATGCCCCTCGGACCCATGCCTGTCGGACCCATGCCCCTCGTACCCAGGCCCCTTGGACCCATGCCCTTCGGACCCAGGCCCTGCTCCGTGTCAGAGGAATTGCCGCCGCCGGCCGCTGCCGGCTGTATTTCAGTCTGCGATCTCTGTCACCCGCGTAGCCAGACAAAGTGACTGGACTCTATGGGGCCGTTGAGCTCGCGTCGTCAGCGAGACGCTATAACTGACTGCTTAGTCGGGCGCGGATATATACAAACTGATGATACGCTTATTGTTGTTTCTATTGTTATCATTGTTATTGTTGTTGTTGCTGTTGTTTTGTTGCGATTTTTGGCACTGGTGTTGCCGTTTTTGCTGCTTTTTCGCTATTTCTTTTCTGAAGACTCATATCTTCACTACTTGTCATATGTATTTTGCCTAAGCCTGCTTACAGAGCGACATAGCAATTAATGTATTCTTCTGCCATGCCGTACGTTGGAACGGTGCAAGGCAGATAAATAAAGTTGCGTACACTTTGCCCAGTTACTCTGTCAGTCCAACAACATAAAACACATTATTCTACTGGGTTACCTCTGACACTGCCAAGGACTATCTGGAACATTTCGTGGAGCAAATGGAATTAAGTAGAAACACACAGTGTCAAAAACGTTGGCGATTCCTGGGCTACGAGTGACTCTATTGTCTAAAACTATAAATTGTCAAAAAATGCCAACGATCATGATTTTTTAAATAAATGACACGGCATGACAGTCCGGCATCTAGTATGTGTGGTGAAAGCGGCAATTAAATCCATACCTAGACAAGTGGTATGCACGCATATGTTGGCAAAAGGGAGAATAACTTCTCACGTCTTGGAACATCTGTCGGTCGTTAAATGGTAAAACGCCGATAGTACGACGAACAGGAGACTCAACATTTGAAGAGCACATTCAATATTTGTACAGAAGAAGTTGCCTACGCAGCTATCACTGATATTGCCGTATGGGTAGAGGGTAGGCTCTTTCGCCCAGTAAAACAGAGCGACCTAATTTTGATAGCAGCAGAAACAGGCTTAAGCATAAATTGGAATACAAAAAGTAATATTTTTAGACGCTCTTAGTGAACGATGACGACACAACTGGCCAACGACAGAACTACTCTGTAGATGAACACACACACACACAGAAAAATGTGAAATCACCTTATGGGCTGACAGACGCATTCAGTAAATTGTCCTATTTTAGCAGAGCTTCTTGTTAGAGAAATTAGAAAAACAACCCCCCTTATCAATCTACAATTTGCAGACGTAGCAACCAATTGTAGCCTGCGGAGCCTGCATGGCAAGTCACAGAAATTTGTTGCTGCGAGTGAACGTTGCTGAATGAACACTGCCTACGAACTTGCCCACGGGAGACAAAATTCAAGATTGTTTTTTCACGTGGCGTGGATTTATTATATATAAGGGGGCGTTTGAGCTAATAATCTGACGGGTCGAGGGCTGCAAGGCTCCTCATTAATAATATGCATTTCAAAAAAAGGATAATTACCTTTTTTGCCTTTAAGTGTTCCAGCAACGTTATTCTGGTGGTACAATACGAATTATGCAAACGTGTGTTTACAGCTTATTAATTGCATAAACAAATCTACTACGAGTATCTTGATCTCATGAGTCGACCCCCTCCCCTCTCTCCGTTAGCCTTTTATCACACACAAGTAACTATCTGCTGCGATTAACATTTGTTGACTAAAGACAGTCTGTCGCTAACGATATCGTACAAAGCCTATGCAAACCTCTAAACTGAGCTAAATGGCGTGTGTCGATATTTTATTATTATTATTATTATTATTATTATTATTATTATTATTATTATTATTATTATTATTATTATTACGTAGAAACGCTTGGAGCAGCTAATTTAAAATTTCTTCTCTCTTACTGAGACCCGCCTACATCATCATTATGTTTAGGCGCGCATTCCTTTGACGACTTCTCTCGAAAGTCAAATTTATTTTGATCTACTTTTCTTCTTCTACCCGAAAGCTATTCGGAGCTATCTTTGTAATGATCGATTCGACAGAATAAACTTACATATAAAAAGACGTAAAAGAACACGAGTCGGCTTATACGAGCTATCCCCTACTGTTAGCTGGGTCCTGCTCTTCGTGTAGATGCAGATGTCCGTATGTATGAATGTATATATATATATATATATATATATATATATATATATATATATATATATATATATATATATATATATATATATATATATATGGGAATTCAAATGGAGTATAGTGTGCGTCTACGCAGCTCAACGTACGCTTGCTGCCGTAACGAAGTGAGTCAGATGAGACGATGAGAGCCTTACGCCAATGGTGGCGGTACTGGCCATCTCCTCTTTCTGCAGTAACGGGAGCAGTACCAGTTACTAGTCGCAGTAGTAGCAGGAGTCGTAGAACAGCAGTATTAGTCTAAGGGCTGAAGCGGGAAAGGCGGCTTCTGAGCGGAAAGTCATCTGCATACGAGGTCTTACGGTTTCCTCTTGCCCCTATTTTCCCTCCGTCAGTTTCTCTATTTCTCTTTTTCTCTCTCTTTCTGCCTTTCTGTCTTTGCGTCTGCCTAACGCCCCCCGCCCCACACGAGCCAGGCTTTCACCACCACCCCTGCCGTTGGGGGAGGAAGGAGTTCTCCCACGTGCTCAAAGATGAGAAACTACGGCGGCTTAGGCTTCTGCCTCCACTGTTACTGATGTTAAGCTTCTTTTTCGTTGTTGTTGTTGTTGCTGTCGTTGTTGCCTTCAACCTCAATCTTCATTGCACGTAGTCCGCGGGTCCTCTGCCACGTGGCGGCGTTCTGCGATCGATGGCCGTTGAAAGCGTGTGCGTGGCGCGCGCGTGTGCAATGGAATGAACCAACCAACCAACCAACGATGTAATCGCTCTCCAGGCTCTCGTTACTCTCCTCATGATACTCGGATGTACAGCGCTCGCATCCCGTCGCCATGTCTGCTGCGGTCCCCCTTCGCGTGCTTCATCTCTCTTTCTCGTTTCGCCTCTTCCTCCTATCTCTCTATTCCTCTCTCTCTTTCTCTCCCCATCTCTCCATATCTCTCTCTCTCTACAAAGATGACGACGAAGCTGGCAGACGGCGCGGTAGCGGCGGGCGACCCCAGGGTGCAGTACATCTCCATAATATCACTGATATGCTTTAGCGAGCGATACGTTTGTGCGCTCACTCCTTAAACGAACGTCAGCGAGAAGAGATAGATCACTCGTGAGAGAGCGCGGAAGAGAGATAGAGATAGGGAGAGAGATAGAGATAGAGAAGCGACGTTGCATACGGGCCTGCGAAAAAGGACGAAACAGCTCAAGAAAGAGAGAAGGAAAGAAAGACAGAAAGGGATAAAAGAAGTGGGAGTAGAGAAAATGAAGGACAGAAAAAATGGCACAGCACAAGTCGAAAGCTTGATTTTTTTCCGCTTGTACACCCCGCGGCAACATCCACAACCATTACGACACACCACACGACGTGGACAAGCTGGTCACGACGGATTGTCTGCCTGTTGATGCGTCTATATATATACATATATATATACCCAAGCAAGATGGCTTAGTCGCAAAGCCTTTGCCTTACATTCGGGAGGCCTGGGTTCGAGACACAGACCGGCCATCCTTTAATTGGTTTGCATGGTTTCCAATTTAGACAAGGTAAATGCCGGAGTAGATTAAACATCAGCCATGCCATGAAAAAAAACGTACACGGGGATTAGCCTTACGGAAAAAAAACGTTTAAAAATTTACGTACGTTCGAATTGGCGCTGTTAATACCTTACTATACGATAGGATCTCGCCGAAGTGGGCTCGAAAAAGAGCCGATTTAACCGTGAGATAGTACGTTGTTTTCACACCTACACGATGCTGATTTCTACATCAGTTGCTTAATTACATTAAGACAACGCCGGTCGAAAGCGCTCAATAAAAAATCAAAACAATTGGCGCGTAATGGATCTCCATCCCAAGAAACGTGGGAAAACAAAGATCAAATTCACACGTTATTGATAAGCTCGCTTGCCCTCGCCCAGATCAGGTGCAAACAAATCTGTATCGTTCGCTTATTGAAGACTTGGTTCCTATCGCTTTCTTTGTATCTACGTCGTAGCACTTCTGGCATTGCTCTTTGAGCATATATTTAGCTGGTCTCAGTTCAAAGCGCAAGTGCGTCAAGGAGCTGTCGAAGCAAAGCTAGACTTCGGGCTTCAGTCAGACTTTGCGCTTCAAGTCTTAACTTCAAAAGCACTATCGTCAAAACATATATGCGCTTCTACATGCTTACACACATACCACCTACAAAGGCAAGCGCTGTCGACATTAAGAGAAACGCGACGAAGTCGTCCAAGGAGAAGACGAAGAGGCAAACAGCCAACAGTGAGGAAAAGACGTCTCTGCAATGACGGCTTCTCTGAGTGACGTGAAGCGCTTGCCCCTGCTGCTGCAAAAGCAGTGAAGTTGGTGCATGTTCCGTGAGCTGAGGTGACTATTCTCCTCTTCGCTGATTCTCATCGGTCTATCTCGTAGACCATTTCACTGCTGGTGCATTAATTCGCTAAACAAAAGTTTTCATAAGTCCATGTGCAGTATATGACAGCGTGAACCTAACCAAATGCCGCGATAAGATATGACGTGATGGCAAATAGTCGAGTATTAGTCTCTGAATAGACAAAAACCTAAGAACAAGTGAGTTCGATTATTCCTAGAATCTGCTCCTGACGAACTTTGAAATAATGGAGTCGAAGGGAGTAGAAGCATAGAAGTAGACGCTCAAAGGATTTAGCTGTGGGTGTCAAATGCTTTTTAGATGAGGTGACGTTGCCGAGAGAGCGTGTAACAGGCGTGAACCATCAGCAGGGTTGAAGGAGTTCGGCCGTGACGTGCCCCGAGGGCACAACAGTTGTATCCCCATCACCCCACTCTTACCAACTGTTGACAATGATGCATTACGAAAAGTATCCCAACAGGCCAGATCATGAACAACATATATTTGACTCGGTACGCTTAGAATGAGCGTAAAATTCCAAGTATGTGCTTCCCTTGGGCATGTTGCATGTAGTGCGTTCAACAGAACGCATTAACTTTGTACGTCCCTTACACGCGGTACTACTAAAACGTTAATGTAAATATTACGATAATGGTTAATCTTTTTTAGAATGCAAGCACGGATTTTATTTATGTATAATCGGGTATTCACATAAAATCAACCGACAAATGGTTTATCCTTTACAGTATTTCTTCATTAGTTCACCGACCACAATTATCTTATCGGGGCTCGTTGGGACTTCATACATATAAAACGCGTCACACCCTTGGTTTCAATCTATATGGAACTCTGCAAACGTCTTGGAAAGAGATCAATTCCTACAGAAATATGTTTAAAATATATAAAATATTATATCTTACTTCACCTACATACAGTTTTCAACTTTGATGCACTTTTTGAGATGCGAGATCCAAACATCTAAACCTAAATTGATATTTTATTGTTTTTCATATTTCTTTTCAAAAGTCTTGATATTTCCTTGCGGTAAAAATAGAGAAGTCGCATGGAGAGAAGTCAGGCAAATCTGCTGGCATCATGGGAGAGCATTCTCTGCTCTAGGAGCATAGGAGCGAGTCATAAAAATGTATTTAGGTTATATCGCCTATGATCAGCTTTGAGAAGTTGGCTGATTTCCCATTGCCGAAGGTCGTCGGAACTTCTTGGGAAAACGCGACAAGGTGTTTTTCGGTCTGTTTTTGGTCTCGAGATACCTACCGAACTATAATAATGGAAGGGGGTACGTTAATGCAACATTTCCTTCTATTAAGACATCTGTGCTTACCGTTTTTTATCATAGCCGATCATGATCCACTCCGGCAATCATTTTATCTAAATTGGAAACCAACTTAAAAGTGGCCGGTTCAGGCCTTGAACCTACAACCTCTCAAATGCAAAGCAATGACTTTTGCTAAGCCAACTCAATTTTTTACTCGCTCATAGGCGGCCCTGTTGTATTTTATGCAGTAAATTGGTACAATGTCTCTAACGAGACACAGGCAATGTTTGGTTTTCTTTCATTGCTGTTCCTACAAGGACCGCAATTTTTCTGTTAAACGCTTTTAACCATTTCTCGCGCAATTGTCGCGCGTGATAATATATTATTATTATTGATTTTGTTACCAAGTCATCGTAATAGTTTTTTCCATATAGTCGCGTAATTCTTGTCCTGTAATGTTCAGATGAAACACATCGAAGTGATCTGCTTATTGCTTTTGCACGATACCGTTACAATAAGGGTCTTCATCTCGTCATATTTGTCCGAGGGTCGCATACTTTTCGTGCTACGGATCCTGATGGCTGCCAAACCTAAAAACACGATAGGTTTCAGTGAAGCCAGGAATAATCAAAAATGTATGACCGTTGGATCTCGTGGTTCGTGAAAATGCTCTTACCTGTACATGGTCACTATACAAATACGTTTAATTTCGCGCTGCTAGCTTTGTCACGTTTACCCCGGCCTCGCTACCACTAATTCGGTTGTCATATTCTTTCCGTCGTTTTTACTTTAATTTACTGAACGCGACTTACAAACAAAGCTAGCACATTTTGGAATGTACAGGGTTTCTCTTCCATATTGCAGAGCGTCGCCCAAGCCGCACCTCGATCAGCGAGACATTTGGCAGTGTTCTCAGAGATATTCCGGCCTCTCGCGCATCATGGAATGCTTGGTCTTCTCCAAGGCAAATGGAAGACGGCCCGATGGAATGACGCTTCTACCTTTGGGTCAGGTAAAATGTAACATTAAAATGCGACCTCCAACAACCCTCAACAGGGATGTGACCCTCCCATACAGTCAACAATTGTAAACTCCATTACATTATTAAATTAAATTAATTAAATGTCCATAGCGTCTTCTCTAAATTAATTAAAATCACTATGATTCATAGTATGCGTGTTTTTTTATTGATGTTAACAAAACCTTTGTTGATTGTATTATAGCTGACCAACTGGCCAGGGTCCCTTACACAGCAGCCAAATTTCCTTGAATATGTTGGGATAACTAAAGTAAGATCATTAATTAATTTACCAATCATCTAATCGGTCATAGTAGCCTTCCCGCCCCGCAACCCAATACGAGTGGACGAAAGTTTTTTACGCCGCTGTGTTGCCTCATTGAACAAATATTGGGATTCCTTGGCTAAGAAGACAATATTTTATTTTCCGTAGCGTTGCGAAGCTTTGCGTAGATGCGATTGAGCAATCTTTCGCCACAAGGCCGCTAGACCCACTGTCATGTAAGGATAAGGTGTAAAGTTAATAAGATTAACCTTACATTTAAGTACTTACGACATTTCCTCTTCTCAGCCACCCCCGCTAAGTACCGCCTTTAAAATGTACTGCGTTGAACCATACATGACGTGGGTGAGTCCGACGCAATCACTTCCTATACCGGGGCTTCCTTGACTTGAAGATGGTGATCATCGTCATATCGTTATGTCGTCTTTCGTCTTGTCGGGGTAAGCGCCGTCGCCGAGGCATCACTGGAAGTGCTGCCAACAGCAGGCCGTTTACCGGTAGCAGATGGCAGAAGGCCTCCCCTCACGTTGACCTGCTTTTCCGCATCTGCATTAATGGTACTAATGGGGCTCTACTATTGTAGCGCCCAATATATATATATATATATATATATATATCTATATATATATATATATATATATAGGGCCGTGCAAAACAGGTTAACAAGGCCAAGTTGCTTTTGCTCATAGAGTACTTAGATTGCGGCTGTGAATATCGTGACAATGCTGGCGTGACGGTGCCATTTAGCGCTGTCGTGGCGGCAGACGCAGCGATCATTTGGTGACTAAATTGATGCTTACAAACGATCATAGTGGACCTGATAAAAGTGTTTACTGCGTCCCTTATCTCGACCGTCGGATAAGCTAAAATTAATTACATGGACCTTTGTCGTAATTACGCTGCAGATTAGATTCGCTCTAGGTCGCATAAAAAACAGCATAGTACCGGCGGCCTCTATTTAAGCGGATTGGTGTGACCTCTCGAGGGGTTTTAGTTTTAGCTGTGTAGAGATGAAAATTTATATATATTATACACAGAAAATACAGATCGCCAGGGGTTGTATGTATATATATATACATATAGAAAATATTGTAATCATTTACAATACGTTTGCACACTCGGCAGTGCTCGCCTCTTTAGTGCTCGCATATATATATATATATATCTTATATTTTTTCAAACCTCAGATATATATATATATATAAAGTGTGTTGCAAAAAATTGGCAACTCATGTTTTTTTGTGATAATTTCGGCTTGGTTTATTTGAAGGGCTTGAAATTTCAAGCGCATGATGTACATGACGAAACATGAGTATAGTGTTGATTTCATTGCAATCTCAACATCGGTTCATACAAAAAATAAAAACGTGTGAAAAAACAGTGTTGCAAAATATTAGCAACAATAGCGCCTTACAGCGTATTCGATTCTTAGCAGGGCTGTATGACTCATTTGAAACTACATATTTTATTCTAGAAACGGGTTTTTCGTCCCTTCTTCTGATTCAAATCGTAAACTCGGTTTTCATGGAGTTAATGAGCTGTTGTAAGTACGAAAGTGGAATATTAGTCCATGCTTGCTGGACAGCTTCTTTGAGGTCCGACAAATGATTATATTGTCGACCATTTGCATAAATCTGCTTTACCAAATGTCCCCAAAGATTTTCAATAAGATTCAGGTCTGGACTTAATGCCGGCCAGTCAAAAAGTGGCACTCCTTGTTCTTGAAAAAAGGCTATAGTGCTAGCCGAGGTATGAAACGTGGCGTTGTCTTGTTGAAAAACTGCGTCAGGTCCCCCAATTCTTCTGAAGTGGGCTTCTAACTGGGAACCGACAATGCGCTGGTACATGTCAGAATTGTTTCGGTCCAACAATCTCGACTAGATCAGACTTCCCATTATATCCAAACGTGCCCCAATATTTCACAGAGCCACCATCGGCCACACGTTTCGAGAACCACTTAGGTTCCTTCCGTAAGTCGTGCCAATAGTACTGACAGCCGTCAGGGCCATCGAGATTAAATTTCTTTTCATCCGAGAAGACGATGTTTTTCCACTCGTTATCCCAAAATTGGTATATATGCGAAAATTCACGCCGTGTGACAATGTGCTTCGGTTGCAGTCGCGGCATAAGCTTCCTTTTCGCGTATCGCACGTTTTTGTCGGAACTTAACACTCGGTACACTGTGGATCGGTGCACTGGCACTCCCAAAGTAATCCTGATTCTGGAAGAATACATTTGGTCATGAGTAGCCAACTATATGATCCATCGCCGATCTCGAATAGTCAAAACTGGCTTACGCCCACTGTTAGATCTGCACCTTTGGTTCACTCCAGGGTGTAAGAACCTGCTGATGGTGCTCTTATGCCGTCCTAATCTGGTTGCTATAGCAGTTACTGTATGACCGAGCTCAGCATATGCCTCAATTCTTGTCTCTTCGTTATCCGAAAGATCCTTTGTACGACCCATGGTTTAAACATAAGATTCGTCGTTAGTTCGGAACAACGACTAAGCTGTAGAATATTTTGCAGCTATATAACGATTGATTTAGCTAGACAATATTCCTGACATTTGATCCCTGGGATCGAATATCAGCTGTAGTAACGACTATCCTTTACAAACAAGATCTGTGTTGTTAGCATGTTATTGTTGCTAATATTTTGCAACACTGTTTTTTCACACTTTTTTATTTTTTGTATGAACCGATTTTGAGATTACAATGAAATCAACACTATACTCATGTTTCGTCATGTACATCATGCGCTTCAAATTTTAAGCCATTCAAATAAACCAAGCCGAAATTATCGCAAAAAAAAACATGAGTTGCAAATTTTTTGCAACACACTTTATATATATATATATATTTTTTTAACTTCAGATATATATATATATATATATAATATATATATATATATATATATATATATATATATATATATATATATATATATATATATATATATATATATATATATATCTTATATTTTTTTAAACATCCCACGTATGCGAGCGGGTCCAGTCTAGGGGCCAGCCATCTCTGTAGGTTTCCCCAGACCGAGGTCGCATTGTCCCGTTGCATCTCTAGCGACAGACGCTGCTTGTGGAAATCGCCACCCCTCCAACCTTCGCTGGATAAAATAAGCCGTTTCCCGACCGCCTGCAGCCAGTCGCTAGTGGTCAAGTCTGGCCCGCCAAGGGTCTCAAAGACTTGGTTCTTCCTTGCCCGCCTCGGCGATAGCTGCAGCTTGACCGACCCAGGGCCGCTTGCATTGGCCATTGAAGGGTATAATGTGTCAGTAACTTTCGCGTCCCAGGCCAGCATGCCAAGGATCTCGAACGGGGTTAAGGCTAGGCCGCCCTCCGGGTTCCAGGATGCGCGGTAGGTTCGTGTATCGTGAAGCTCTGCTAAAGGTATCACTTAGGTAGGTGTGAACGTACTTCGGGTCTGTTTCTAAACAAAGTCCTACCGCGATTCTCACCAATTAATCATCTAACAGAGTTCGAATCTGGGCACAGAGTAGCTCGTGGAGCCATGCGCCCACCCCCTTGGGGAAGACGGCGGGCAACGTAGTTCTACCAGCATCCGTCACGCATCTAAAAATTGAGTGATTTTTCATCTTATTTTACTCTCACTTTGCCGGCCTTAGGACCAGGCCACTCCGCAAAGCGAACTCGACGATTCTGTGGATGACCCTAAGAACTGCATCAGGAGAAATTGCCCAAAACACCACCGTCCATACCATACCGTCCATAAGTTTTTAGGGCACTTGAGGAAGCTGAATTACTCGCTTTGATAGCCATGCAGAACCTCTAGACGTGGCGGCGTGGTGTAGAGGACTAGTGCGTTAGTCATGGTTATCATCTACTGGTGTATCGCGAGTTCAATCCCTATTGTAAAATACCAACCGCCAGAGTGATTTGTATCAGCGCAGGTCTCTCCTCGTAAACGAAAGTCTATATATATATACATCTTGCTACAGATAAATAATATATATATATATACATTCTCTAAAAGCACCGTTCATCTACGTGTTTAATAGCTTTTTGTAAACATTTTAAAATGCCACTAGAAATTGCGGCTTATAAGCACAACACTCGCAAAAATATAAGCCCCTTTAGACAAACTAACTAACCACCAGCAAGACAAATCATTGCCGGGGATCACTGTTCTTCTTCCAGGCGTTGTGTATGAGCTGTATCTCGTAGACTAGCACGTCTATTTCAGCCAGTTTTGGTTAGGTTACCGCTCAAAATAGATATTCGTTGCGCGCATCAAATACACATGTGGATTACAACTATTACGACGTAAAACCTTCTTCAAGAAGTTGGCTCTACTGTCATCAAGGTCTTTGAGGTTCTCCTTGATTATATAAGGCCATACGACGTGTATTTGATACGAAGCTATTGACGCTTTCCTCGGGTTGCAAAAATGACAAGCTATCTCTTTTGAAAGTTTGTGAGATTCTACCATTGCATGAAAGAACAGCACTGACTGTTTCTTCCACGCGCTTGGTACACTCCGCGGCCTCTTCACACAGAATGACGCTTCCTTTCTTGAGCATTACCTGTAGAAATCTTAGAACGAACGTAGGCCTCCAAAAACATTCAAAATGACGACACGCGTTGGCACCGTAGATCCGCCTCTGCCGAATCGCTGTTGTTGTTCAGGTCTTTTCCCGTGGTATCTGCAAAACATCTACAATCGGTGAGCCAACATTGCTGAGAGAAGCTCGTATATCGCACTTTTCGTTGCACTTGTAACTGGTTGCATACTATATGCTTTCCGCTACACGATGTTTATTGTCTTTTAAATAAAGGGGTTTTTTACTGTCCTGCATCTCTATTAAGCAACTCGGTCTCTTGCAACCACACATAAAGTGCCGGCATGCTAGCCAAATGAGTATTAAAAAAATGCAACTTCGCTCTTACTCCAAACAGGACATTTTGCTTCCTCCGGTTCCATTGGAGAACATGTTTATTTGTACAAAATATACTTGTCTCTATTAGAGAATACTTCGGAGGGAACCTTAGAGACGAGTGTGTCCACTGATTTACGTGTATATTCCCACCATCGATCGGATTGCTCTCGCTCTGTATCCCCTTATCTCTTGCTATATATATATATATATATATATTGTATATATATATATATGTAATCTTCTATCACCGGACGCAGTCGTCATGGTGACGATGAAGACGCACTACGGGGCGATGGTGATAGTGATGGCGGTGCCCTTTTGCGGACAAGCCGTAGTTGAAAGCAGACTAGACTGACATTCTGACACGGAGCGAACAGCGAGGACTCACTCGCCTGGTGGCTTGACGCTTCACGTCGTCGTGCCGACATGGTCGAGGCAAATTACGAGAGTCTCTGCGCGGGCGTCTCGTGGCGTGGCGATGTTTTCTCGTGCCCGGCGCCCTCTAATGCTCTCCGCTGCTGACAACGGTTTCAATGTGTATGTAGTTCCACGCGGCCTCATTGCGTTGTGCGCGGCACGTCTCGTCGGCCAGCATGCTCGGTGTCAGTCCTCGTTTGTCTCGTCGTCCATCGTCATTGTGTTGTGTTGTTGTTGTTGTGTGTTTTGTGTTGTTGTTGTGTTGTTGTTTGTTGTTGTGTTGTTGGTTGTTGTTGTTGTTGTTGTGTTGTGTGTTGTTGTGTTGTTGTTGCTGTTGTGTTGTTGTTGTGTTGTGTTGTTGTGTTGTGTTGTTGTTGTTGTTGTTTTGTTTTGTTGTTGTTGTGTTGTGTTGTTCGGTGTCATCGTCGTCACACCGACATCGCCACGAAGATCCAGAGTCCCTCGGGACGGCAATGCGTGCCCCATCTTTCTCCTCATTTCGCGCTCTTGTCTGCTCGTCCTCTGGCTGCTGTCCCTATCCTTTCTCCTCGTGTGAGTCTTCCTTCTCCTCCTCATTAGTTGAAGTTGTAGGCGTCGGTCGACCTTTGTGTGTCTGGCTTTGTGTGTGTGTGTGTATTTGTGTGTCTCGACTATGCGCTAAGAGGTAGGCAGCAGAGATCCGAGAGTGTGAGAGAAAGTGCGAGAGAACGAGCGGGCGAGAGGCTGAAATACCAAACGTCAACGAAGCTAATGCACTTCCCGTGTTAAGTCATCATTGGTTTTTCGTTGGCTATCGCAGAGCGCGGTGGCGGCGGCGATCAGAGTCGCAGTGCAGCCTGCCGGCTGCATATGTGGCCTATCGACGTTCTGTCGTCTGCGGCTGACGTCTTCGCTCACTTTCGTCCGTTGTCGTCGTTGTCCCAGGATTGGTCGTCGTTGTTGTTGTTATTATTGTTGTTGATGATGCTGTCGTTGCTGTTGATCTCTGTCGACAGCTTCAGCCAACACAGAAACAAATACAGAACCTCCTCACTAGACACCGGCAGCAGCAGCAGCAGCGACGTCAGTGACAAGGGTGAGAGCGTTGCGACGACATCCCAGTCTGAGTCACTCCCCATACTACTTTACTATTACGTTTACAATCACTACAGCTCCTACTGTTGCTACCTACGACCGTTTCTTTTAATCGTATATATGGAACTACCGTTCAATCGGAATACCCTTTATACGTTTTTAAGCTCTGGGCAACTGGGAAAACTAGTCCTTTCCTGTTTTGCGGACTTGTTGTTCTGTATGCTCATTCCGTTAGGTGCTAAACGGATGTCTTCGGACCTCTTTCTACCCGTAGGACATCGCGTTTTTGCGAGGCGCTAGTTTAAGGCCGTGCCCTAAAATTCCTTCGTTCATCATATCCATGGCAAGTTGTGCCGTTCATTCGAATGTATCCTCTTTGCGCGCTGTGACCAAGATGGCTAGGTCGTCTGCGCTAGGGTTTGCATAAACGCATTCCAGTCTGGGAAGTATAACAATTCAGTACAACGTCGTAGACCATGTTCCAGAACAGAGGCTGTAGTGACTGACCGGCTGCTGATGATCTTTTGAGTTCACAGGTAGACCCGCTTTTCAGCCATTATGTATATAGGGGTTGCGGTCATTGGTTATTTTTTCTTAGGTTTTGGCCTCCTGACTCTGGTCAATAGCATTTCCGTCGGCAGCCGCTTGAGATGCCGTTCTCCTCTTTTGTCTGATTCCGCCATTTAGTCTCATACTGAGACCATTTAAAATGCCTTCCTAAATATTTAGACGCATATTCGGCATACGCGCCGGAGCAGTAAAATGGTCAATGGTAGTCAACAAACGGTCAGTAAAATCAGTGAGCGTCCTTTTTGTTTTCCTTGACCTTCTCCCACCCACGGCGCTGGGGACAGCACTTCTGTTATATTTTGTCCGCCATCTGTTTAAATAGTCCCGTTTACTCTTAAGAAACAATCCTCGTAGCATCCGTGTCTCACCTCTGGGCGGGTGGGCTCGGCAGGGCATGAGAAGGTCGGTCGCCGCCTAGCATAGTACTAGGTCTTTCAGAAGCATTAGTTTGTCTATGACAATCCTATGGGGCTTACCTCACATATTGTCTCCCACTTCCTCAAAAAACTTCCTCAGTTTTACTTGTTTGCTGTTTTGATAGCCTCCTTAAAAGCGTGTTTTGCAGCATTAAGTCCCTCTCAAGTTTCGTCTACTCGCGCTATTTTGCGTTGAAGATGGGTGTCTATCCGCCGTTTGGCTTGGCATTTTTCTCAGGTCCGCAATTTCCGCTGCCCATTAGTAGTTTTGCGGGAATGCCTTACATGCCGACCTTAGTAAAAGTGCTACATTCTCCGGTTGGATATGCTCCCGTTTTCCGAGGAGTCTCTGGCGTCCTGCACTTATCACCGTGCGAATTCTATTGAAATCTATTTTGCACGCACGTCTTTCCATTCGCCAGGTATCTCTCGCCTGCTGGGCGAACGGTTTTTCTCCATATTCGTCCTCTATATATATGCGCTCACCGTGCGAGTCTTCTTTTGCAACCTTTGAGTCTTCTATTTTGCTTATTGCGTTTTCAATCCGATTGTGTGATCTGTGACCAGAGCGTGATCTTATCTTACAAATGTGGGGAGAAGACCGTCGTTGAAGAGTGTCACGCCTTGCTGCGCCAGATACTGTGTCTGTTTTATATTATGCTTCCCCACTTCGCTGCCGCTGCGTTGAAATCTCCTCCCGTGACTTTTGATACTTCTTCACATTTTCGTACTCCGCGAGGACATCCAAGAATCAGCGAACTCTTGTCTTCGCGAGTTTGGCAAGATTTAACAGCAGAACTCGGCCGGCCCTTTGTCATGTTCTGCCCATGTTTAGCCTTTTCTTGATCCTTTTGCCTTGACAGCTATTGTTAGTTTGATCCATAGCGCTGTATTTCCGTTTTCAGCACTAAGGGAAGGAAAGTTTGGTTTGGATGATTGAGAGCAACCTTCTGTTGAGTTCGCTGATAATTATAATATCGGCGCTTTTGGTTTGTGCTTTTATATTCAGTATGGCACGGACTTTGTACCAGTTTAATCATTACATGTATTGACTTGGACCAGTTTAATCATTACATGTAATGACTTGGACCAGTTTAATCATTACATGTATTGACTTGGCTGGCGCGGACGGCAAGGAATCGCTTTGTGTACCTGGTTGAGGACCGGCAGTGTAAACAATCAGAGTCACCTATTACAATGCCCCTTCAGCAATTTTTGTTGAAGTGGCAGGGAAAAGTGACCGAGGCCTCGGCTGAGGTAGCGCAGTTAGATGTGTACCTCATCAGGGAGCTTTGGGATGGAATGGCATGCACTAGCCGGCACGTGTACACAAGGTACATTGTACATCGCTATCATCACTTGGTGTGTTCGACTCAAGAATTTCACCAAGTTGGCGATCAATGTCGTTGCCGGTTCTGCTCGCAGGTATGCGCTAAATACCACGCAGCGAGCTACCAGTCGCATCGGCGGTCTTTGCACTTTCTTGCCCGGTGGGACGGTCGCTAAAGTGTTAAAATTGTATATAATGATTGCATTGTAATTATGTGCCATCTTGAAATGCAAAGTTATTGCGAAATAAACAATATGTATGTATGTATTGACTTGGACCAGTTTAATCATTACATGTATTGACTTGGACTAGTTTAATCATTACATGCATTGGCTTGGACCAGTTTAATAATTACACCAGTTTAATCATTACATGTATTGACTTGGACCAGTTTAATCATTACACCAGTTTAATCATTACATGTATTGATTTGGACCAGTTTAATCATTACACTAGTTTAATCATTACATGTATTGACTTGGACCAGTTTAATCATTACATGCATTGCGGTTTGATCGTTGTCATCACTTTGGTTTTGTGTTCTTTTCTCTGTTCATCTGTATCTCTTGAGTCCGTTTGTCTGCCTATGAGGGGCGTACATATCGTCGTCCCGCTTGTTGCTCCACGTATGTTCGTCGTCGACGGCGGTAGCGGCCTGTGTGAGGGGGTCGGCCTGCTGTTCAGGAGCAGGATTGCTTGCTTTGGGATGCTCGTCTCTCGCCTCACTCCTGCGATATCTTCAGTCCCTGCTGCATTTCCTGTCGGATGGGCACTCTATAGAGTTTGTCGCGTGCTCAATCCCTCCTTCGTCACAGTAGTAACTGTATCTCGCTTGTTTGTCGCAGGTTTTATGTCGCATGGCCAATAATTCCGCATTATTAAGGTTGTTGTCTCGTCGAGTCCATTTGATTAAGCGATAGTATACCCTACTACGACCAGGAAAACTAACGCTACTCCTACTTCTTCTATCGCGACCCTAGTTACTGCTGCTATGACAAACTGGTCATATTCACGTACCGTTCAAACTCTTAGATAGCTATAGCTAAGTGCACAAGCAGATCACGCGCACATGTTTCGTATTGCGACGTGCAAAGGACGAACAAACACGATGTATATGTTGATGTCAGCTTGATGTAACGAGTATGATGTCCTGCATATATATATATATATATATATATATATACATGTATATATATAGGAAGAGACAAAGAGAGAAGGATCACATCTGTAAAAGAACATGTGTAGGATTTGTTTAGCCCCTTCAATCGCTTAGTATCTGCTCATGCCAGGTTGCGACTTGTGTCCTATGTTCGTGCAGCCTGATGTGGTGGCAATCGGCCACCTGCAAGTGTTCTCCAATAAAGCATGAAACACCACTATTCTCACACATGCCCCTATATTGCGACAACACCAAGTCAGCTTGTAGATAAACTTGTGTTTTGAAATCGCTCCTAGTGCTAATAAAAAGTCATCAGTCTATTAGCTTGTCTACCTGGTAATGCATTGGTGTGACAGCAGTAGAAGTGACATAAGAAGGCATTGAAATAAACTCGACCCTATTAGCAGAGTGTGGCAAACAAATATTTCTCAAACAGCTATAACCAAATTTCGCCAACGAATCTAAAAGCGCAAATGAATCGCACGATTTTCTCGCCGGTCTTCTGCGAAAAGGTCGCACAAAGAATATTCGACCACCTGACTTTTGCTGCACCGAGAGCTCACGCTTACGAGTTTATTTTAGTGAGCACATGACTCGTTGGCTTGTACTCTGTAAACTCTGTGTACTCCTCCGTGCATAACCTGAGCATTTCCAACCAATTTCTCCTCCAGCTATGAAATCTTATCGTTGGAAACACTTACCTGCTGCATTGAATGTAAATCGGCTGTGGTGGAGAGCTGGCGAGATGGTATGTCAGCGTCGTCTCTCGTACGCATTGCCGACTTTGATCGAGCTCTTTGCCGGCGACTTGCTCGCCGGCTGCCCGCAGACGAGGTGCGCCGCCTGGAGACGCCTTGAGTTGAGCTCACATAATCGAGTGCGCGTGCTTCTCGGTTTCACTCGCTCTCAGACAGTTAAAGGCACTTTAGTCTGTCTGTATAAACGTGCGCTAGAGCGGGTTGGTGGGTGGGCAGGCAAACAGGCAAGCTTGTGTGTTCGAGTGCGTATGTGTCCCAACGCATGTTCGTATGTGTCAGCCCCTGTGTATGTGTATTGTATGTGCGGCGTCCATATTTGCCACTCGTGCTCCCAACATTGTGAAATTGCACACATGCCTTCGGTTGTCGCTGTCGTTGTCGTCCAAACAACCATGGCTATGGATGGGCACCGGTGGTTACGACAACACCAAACTCCCTGTCGTCGTCGTCGGCGACGGCCGCGTCGGCCGCGTCGTCCCGCGACTCCTCCATGTATAGTGTCTGTTCGAATCTCCGCTCCGGAGCCTGTTTCGCCGTATCGCGTAGGAATCTTGCAAGACATTCCACATAGATGCCAGTAGCAGAGGCGCGGGGGCGGTGGGTGGAAGCGAGCGGCAGCGTCGGCTGCATAGGTCGCAAGGCACAGTTTGACGTGGCAAACATGCCGAGATGTTTCCGTTGTTGCTGCTGCTGCACTTGTTGTTGCTGCTGCTGCTGCTGTTGTTGTTGTTGCTGCTGCAGCTGCACTTGTTGTTGTTGTTGCCGCTTCTGATGATGTTACTAGTGCTCTTGTCTCTGTTCATGCTGCTGTTGCTGGCTCTGCTATGGCTGCTACTACTGCTGTTGCTGGCATGACCACCACATCCAGTATCGCTGTCATCGAGCGAAAGCGGCGAGCAAGCTGGCGTCGCGGGGGCGCGAGGCAGCTGACTCGTACAGCAAACACTGGCCCATTATTCTTGCCCGCGTAGCCTGGTGACGATAGCCGGCGCTAGGACGGCGATCTAAAGTGCCCTCCACCATCCACCGAAGTGCCGAACATGCCGTCTCGAGCGATACATGCAGAGCTGAAGCAGCAACACCAGCAGCAACCAAAGAAGAAAAAGACGAAAGAAAACAAAGAGAAAGAAGATGCGGCCCGCCGGCGTCGCGTTTGCTTTCCCGCCATTGTCTTGTTGTTGGTTCTCCCACTCCTCCTAGTCCTCTTTCTTTTCCCTGTCCTTCCTGTTCCTTCACGCTGCCCGTAGAGTGCCCCTAGCCTGTCTGCATCTCTATCCTCCGGTCTGCAGTGTTGCAACGAATCAGGCCTGCGAATCGGGCAAATAGCAATCTTTAGCTAACTCACACGAAACTCACCGTCTATCCGTTTGTCGGTGTCGACCCGTCTTGAAGGCGGGGGGAGCGGCAAGGCTTCCGGAAGTTCTTCCCTGTCACCGCGCCGATATTTCCACGAATGTTTGTGATGCCCCAGCTGCATTTGTGTCCACAAGGGTGATTCAACGACACAGACAGCCGCCGTTGAACGAATGACTCAAACAGTACTCAAGCGAATAGGGGTCAGTTCTCCTTCACATTGGATTCGTTGTGGTAGATATCAGCTTTTCCTTACAAGCGACAACCGCTTGGCGCTTCGACGAAGCTTCAAGCGATTAACGAGACAAGCCGTTAATCACTTTGGCTAAAATGCCTGCCCAAAATGTTCTGCGGAACAGAAATCTGCCAATTTGCAAAGGCGATCAAAGAATGCTTATTGAGCGCTGGTACGCACAGCAGTACGACATGTAGTCTGAGCCCTGTCTGAGAACTATCCGAGAATACAACCTCTATCTGTGATAATGTTAAAGGTGACGCCACTTGACATCCAGTTTAAATGCGTGTAACTGTTATGTTCCGCGTGCATTAAATAAGCTTACAGTTGGACTATATATGCCGAGTGTTTGGCAACAAGGATTGTAGTTACAACTGTCACTATTACTATTACTTTTATGAGTTATGCCAAACGAGCTGAGTCATATATAAACATATCTGTATACGAGTGTTTAGTATTTTGACCAATACTCTAGGTATATATCGGCCGAGGTGCTAGCGAAGAAGTTGTCCCTGTGATTTTGGAAGGAATTTAAGTGATTTCAATGGCCCCCGTGCTTCTTGCCGCATCCATGTCCAAAGCGAAGTCCACAACTCGAACGAGACCCCGCGACGTGAGCTTGCCTCGGCTGCGTTCCGATGAGTCTGTTCGTTCTATTGACATGGAGATTGGGTGCGGCCAACGCTATTCTTCTGCATCATGCTCAATCCTTTGTTTGTCGCTCTCAAGGAAAATTGCATGCGAGGGCTGGCCCAATAGCGGCGGCGCCCCAAAGTCTTCACATAAACTGAATTGCAATGCGAAATCCTGGGTCGTGTGGCTCCGCCCGATAAGTCCGTTTATGGGTTCCTTCCTTTCCACAGTAATTGTCATAGTAGCAGCACGAAGATGAGGTATGGACGGACCGGATGTTGCCGCAGGGACCGCTAGATTCGTTCCATTCTGCATGCCACCACACTGGCGCATTGCGTTGTGGAGGTAAATCTAGGGTGGGAGAAGGGAAATCCTGCACGCGACCTGCACGTGTTCGATCTAGGCGAAGGGGGACCTCTGCAGCTCTTCTGCTAAAAGGCGCAGCGCAAATATAAGTGTGGTCCCTGGCTGGAAGACATACCTGACTAGAAGAAGCTCCGCACCCAACGCCTGGCCCACCACTATGTAGTAATGAAACCTGTTGGAGTTGTGTCAAAATGTCACGAGACGCATCCATCCAATCGTACCGTCCACACCCAGGTAATACGATCTTTGTCTAACGTTGATATTGTAGAGGTATCTCAGCCTGTACTCGTTCGCTCAGAGTCTGCTTGTGCGACACAGTGCAATGCTCTTTGTGGGGTTTTGCAATTTTACAAATAAGGCTGGTGATGCTAGCTTTGATCAACAAGGTTGGAGAAATACGCAGTATACAGCCGCAAAAGTCCTGGCTATAAACAGAGTAATTGTATTAGCATCAAATATCCAAGTAGTATATTGTCCAAGGGGGCACCAGTCTATTTTCCTAAACGACTCAGCTCTCAAAATCTCTTCCTTACATTTAATGTTTTGTCAAAACACGTTTGTACAACAAAAATAATTTAGTTCACTTTCATAAGTATGTAAATATAACTTAACAGACATTATTTCAATCATAGCAACATTCAAAATAATAAACACTATATATATATAAATATAACGTTTGCCATTTAATGAAAGTGATTTTATGTTATATTATGTTATTTGATTCGACAGAGTGTGCTTGTGTTTTGACAACTTTCACAAACTGGTTAAATTGTAAAGTCAACCGTTGTAGTCACAGTTGCATCAAATAATGTGTGCATAACGAGTGCTCAAGTAATAGACAGTCTACACTGGGAGGCACTTTAATCGCGTCTCTTAAGAAACGAATTCCATTTAAGCTTTCTAGCTGACTGTGTTAGATATGTTTCGGTATCTCAGATCACATGCTTATACATAATTGCAGTAGAACACGTTGTAGCTTTACGGGTTAACGTGAGCCACCAGATTGTCGTGGCCACCGGCAAGGCGACGGCATTGATGTCTTTTCGCCTGATCGTGCTGATTGCAGAGAAAGCCAGCGAACCACGCGGGACTGTAGGCGCTCGCATCTTTACCAAAATCGCTTCATGAAAGGATAGGTTAATGAGTTTCGGTGTAACATCGAAGTTGGGACCATCAGATTGTTCGGGGCTCCCTTTTGGAAACAACCCGCTAACAACAGTTCATTATTTTTAAGGTTCGATGCTCAGAATCTTCAAGGAGATCTGCGTCATGTCGCCGGATTGCAAAAATGCCGATTAAATGCCGCCAAGTAAGGAGGTACCAGGACATTGGGTACCCGTACAGGTTTTCCCACCTGCCTTTGAGACCCTTGGAGGGCAGGGCCCACTCTTTCACGGTTTGCTACAGAATGTTAGAAAGCGGTTAATTCTAGCCAGCATAGATAAAAGAGCGGGCGATTTCCTTGGACAGCCTCTCGTGCTGGATATGCAACAAGGCAATGCGACAAGGCAACAATTAATGCAATATATTTGTATTCTCTATGTGGCTGGCTTCTCATACAGTCGTTTAGCAAATGGTTTCATGGCTGACACCTCCGTAGGGCAACTAAGTACAGATTTACAGGTAGTCGATATTGCCGGCAATTTCCGTGGTGCTCAATATATCTTAATCAGATTGCTTCAAACGCCTCAATGTAGTGAATTAGGCCGATGTTTAGAATAAGTAATATAGCAAAGCAAACGTTTGCAGTTTATCAGTTTGCAGAGAGCAGAATAGTTCTGCTAGAAGCTGGTATAATTCATTACATGAATATCTAATTTAAGATATATATTCAAGTAATGTTTCTATACTGCATTACATAGGTAGATAATATGCAAAAGACGCTTAACTGGTTTGCACTAAATGTGTGAGCTACTGCGCCCCTTTACTTTTATTGCGTTGCACTGCCTAACAGAATAGGACAATAAAGCCCGTTAATTTATTGTCCATGCATAGCACATAACTCGGCTCTTGCCCCTAAACATATCACAATACTCGGTAGGTTAGCGCTGCAATAAGTAACGCATATGGCACGTGCACTGCACATACGCCGCCATCATATCAGCAACAATGCCAAACGAGAACAGTGCTGTTGAAAACAATAGCAAGGTTATTTCGTTCATCCAAAATGGTAACTTGTTTACACCGTCAGCCGACCCTCGGCTTGTTCATCCGATGTTACGTAGAAAACCACGAAAACTCATTTACCAGAGATAGCCACGGGACTGCCAAAGTTGCTTTGTTTTGCCTTGCCAGCGCAAAGTTGCCCTAACCAATTTGGACCTGCTTGTTTCGATTGCGGTAGGCTTGCATGGCCACCACTGACGTGCTTGCAGGTTATCCCTGCACTGCCACTCCACCCGCGCTCCCCCACCCACCGCGCACATACATATATCGGACTTCAAACATCCGTTGTCTCTATTGTCGTTGTTCTCGGTACTGTTCGTTGTTCCCGCGTCAATATAGTTGCTACATCATTATGATTGTTGTTACTTTTGTATATTTCTTCTTTTTTTTTCTTGCTGTTGTTGCTGCTGCCTTCATTTCTGCCTCTGCTGCTGTTCTTCATCATCATCATCATCATGGTCATTTCTATGAGCAAAACGACAAGCGACGAGTCGCGCCCGTGCCACCCCGCGACCTACCTCTTCTACAGCTTGGCCTGCTGCTCTATTCGTTCGTTGGTTCACTCGCTCCGTGGGTCGCCCGTCGTTAGACAGTGCAAGCGCGTTGTCGTTTGGAAAACACTCGTACACATCGCCACAAAGGTGGGCACGAGGCGTTGAGGCGCACGTGGCACGCCCGGTCTGAAGATATGGCCTCACAAAACTTCGCCGGCCCCGAAGCCCGGGGAGCAGCCAGCTTACGCGACCGGCTGAAAACTTAATTGCGTATTAACTGGTCGTCGTTGTTGTCATCAGCAGCGCCGTCGTCGTGGCCTGCGTCCCTCCGTCGCTGCTGCTGCTGCCTACAGCGCGGCCGGTTCGCGCGCGCTCGTTTGATAATTTTTCTTTTTGCTCTCTCGCCTATTGGCAGCTGCTTCCGAGGTGAGCTTGCAGTGCTGCTGCTGCTGAAACGGTAGAAACAGACCCACAAACAAACAGCCAGCCCGGCCGACGAGCGACAGAGTCAACCCTCAAGCTAGGCCATTTGCCCCCCCCCCCCCACGAGTGCAAGTGGGAGCGATAACCACCGTCGTCATCGTCGTGTAACAATGGCTGGGGCAACTAACGGCGGGTTGCCTCGTGTTCTTGTTTTTTCTTGTTGTGTGTTTTTTCTTCTTTCGGCTGCCTTGGCTTTCTAATAGCTTGCCTGGGCTCGTAGCAGCTACATACAACGCGGTAGCAGTACCATTGTATCGTCGTTGTGGCTGCGGCTGTCGTCTCGTCTCGAGTTGCTTCGTTAGGAACCCCGCCGCCGCCGCCGGGAACTCTCAAGTGGGCTTCAACGAAACTCACTGAAGCGCCGCCGGACGCCGGCGCCATGCCATCGCGCCACCAGTACCACACCATAAATAATGAACAGCAAGCAGTTACGCAGCGGCAGTAGCCGAGGCCGAGGGAACAGAGGGAGCAGCGCGCTATCAGATGCTATTGCTACTGCTGCAGCTGGTACAACAACAACACGAACAACCACAACGACAAGTAACAATTAAGTATGATCTTCCCCGCTAACAAGATGGAAACACTTAGACATTGCGCCGCGGTACGGAACGCGAGCGGACGGGCCAACCGGTGAAGACGTCAGATCACATCTAGTCCCACGCAACGCCTCTCTTACGGGAAGATAACCGAAGTTCTTACCATAGTACACTGTGTGTGTGTGCGTGTGTCTTAACAAATACTAAATGTAGCTTAGGGAAACCCACGACCATACCGTACCGACACTGTGTGTCCTAATAAAAACGAATACAAATATAGCTAAAGAAAAACATTGTTTACACGTTGCAAATAATATATGTAAGTTGTAGACCTTCTAGTCGTACAAACTTCTTGCACCCGCGCAACACAACCGGCGTCAAAGTTATAGAGTTAGAGAAAACTGTTGCATGTCTAAGCAGTTTGGCAAGCGGAAATCATCCAGGCCTTGCTTGACAATCATTTGCGATTGCAACTCTTAACAACGTTATGGAATGATGTTGAGAATGAACGTGTCCAGCTGGACATCATTAGTAGGCACTAATAGGCTAGTGCCAACAGCTTGATCCGCACGCTACGCGCGCCAAAAGCCACGACTACATGTGCTGATTGTCGCAATGACGACCTGGCGACAGCCTGGTTCTATTTTGCTAATGTTCTCGGAAAACGTGATTCGGGAGATCTGGCAGTTGCCCGGTCAAGAAGAAAGTCTTGCGTAATAGGGCGAATTGCAAATTCATAGGCAGACTAGCATTTCATATGATTAAATAAATTAAATTAAGGATTTACTAAAATTGTCGAGGCCGATGGCGTGGTGCATTCGCGTGTGCGTGGTCCGCGTTTAGCAGGTAGACTCTAAGATTAGTAAAAAGGAAAACATTGAGCACACCTTCTTATTTGCCGCGTTTGCCATTCGATATTTTCTACGTAGATTACACGAACACTTTTACTTGTGCAAGAAACGTGTGCAAATTTCTCTATATTTTTTTTCTTTGTATTGATGAACTATGTAATGATCAGGACGCATGTCTTGATCATAACATTCTCGCCGGGCGGTCTTACCCTTATTCTAATATTGATTGATGTTTTCCTATACACTTTCCCCGTCGTCTTTACGCCCTTCTTCATTCTCGTTACACTTCTTCTTTAGCTCTTCGTTAAGCTTAACGTGTGCTTAGTTTGTCTAGCTAGTAGAGCAAAGCCTTCTTTTCTACACTGGTACAACCGGTCAAACCATCGATTAACGCACGTTGTTTATTATCAGCATCATCAACGGCAACCGTGCGATAATAGCAAATGTATGAGACGAAACAGCTGCAGCTCTAGCACTAACAGCATACTCGTTTTCCAGGAGGATCTAGGGCGGCCGAGAAGGGAGGAGTGCAACCGTTCTTTAATAAGACGCTCTTTGATCGGGAACATGTTTTTTATTTACTTTCTTCTACGAGTTTTTATGGATCGTCGACAATGTCAAGCAACAACGTCAAGCGTCGACGTTGTTGCTAAAGCTGAGGCCCAAAACGCCCTCGTGATGAGGTACTAATAGCAAACAAGAATCTAGCAGCAGCAGTAATGTGACTAATGGTAGCAGTGCTGCTAATATTATTAGCCAATACTAATAATATAATATTAGCAGTGCTAGCAGCAAGAATAGTAAACGTATATGTAGTAATTGTAGTAGTAGTAGTCGTAGTAGAGTTGTTGTAGTGATAGTGGTAGTAGAAAACCAGTCGTCAGCATTTCCTTCTTTCTTGGCCGTGGTCTTTGGGATGGGGTTTTTCGTGGCGTTTTCGATCAGATTATCAGGGAAGGTTCGGGGGGGGGGGGGGGGTGATACGGCGAGGGAAACCAGCCGCCGTTTGGTGGACAACGGCAGGCGCGTATAGATGTCATTCAAACGTCCGCGTGGGTATCCCTTTCAATGCGTCCGCGCGACACAGCCGAGACGCTGGCCGGGTCGTTCGATGGGTGGGTGGGTTTGTGGGTTCGATGAGTTGGGTGGGTTTGTGTCTTCGTGAGCTTGACTGGTCGAGTGAGTCGCCATTGTTGAGCAGCATTCGAGGCACGTTCAGCGTGCGCCTGGTGTTGGCTGTCTGACGTCGGCCAAATAGCTGCGCCTGCAACCGCCGCAGGAATAATACGTCCAGGCAGCCATCTACCAACAACGGTTTCAGTCGTGTATATTTTCAGCCTATCTCCTCTCTCTCTCTCTCTCTATATATATATACATATTTATTAAAGGAAAATATTCTTTGTAGGTCAGAATGCTGGAAAAATGTAACACATCAATATGTACCTGAACTGAATCGAAACCGTAAGCACGTAGGTGAGGTTGCCGTATTACAGCGTTAAATACATGCGGTAGGAATAGAGGAACAAAGTGTCGTGCACTATGATTAATAAGTCATCTGTGATTCATGTTTTCGGGAATATTATGTAATATATATATATATATATATATATATATAATGTTAGTAGATTGATCTACAATTCCAAGTAGATGAATAGGCTGTAGATCATCTATTTATAAGGCGCGTCTGACTTCGGCAAACTCTGTGCGCCCTTTTCAATGAGACACACCCGCGCGCTTTGTATGACGCGCACCCGTTCGCCCGTCCGTTCGTTACGTGGCCGTACATCGTTAGGAATGAAGCGAACACTGACATCATCTATGGCGCGAGTTTTCCGAGACGCTCGCTCATTGCGCAATCGCCTGGGACTAGATAACCCCCCGGAGGTTGCGTAGGCTGTGTCGCCGTGCGAGCGGTTCGATCGGCGGCCCATCGTCGATATAGAAAGAGAAGACGTCGCCAATCAAGTAGCGCACCACCCCCCCCCCCTTCCAGCGCATCGGGAATAAAATACGCCCAAGCATTTTGTTATTCAAATCGGCAGCATGATTCAGGAAGAAGTGATCCTCGGATCAGAGAGAGAGGAACCGCCAAACACACGAGGTGGCGCCCGGAGTCAAACTCTATGATAACCGTCAATGAACAAGCAGATCGCAACGACCTCCTTTTGCTATCCAACGAGAGAGTTGCAACTGTTAAGGATGCAGCACACTCTTTTATGATCTTGCCAAATAAGTTGTACAATGATTCGTGTATGACTTGGTTTATATATATATATATATATATATATATACCCACCGCATCAAACAAATGAAAACTCAGCTTCGGCCGTGTCTAG
Source organism: Dermanyssus gallinae (assembly GCA_003439945.1). Classification (NCBI taxonomy): domain Eukaryota; kingdom Metazoa; phylum Arthropoda; class Arachnida; order Mesostigmata; family Dermanyssidae; genus Dermanyssus; species Dermanyssus gallinae. The sequence continues at coordinate 225,623 of QVRM01002090.1, forward strand.
TCTTGCAGAGTTTCACCCATAAAGGCAGCGTTACCCAGCTGAATGTCCAGCGATAGTCTCTGGTGCAGGTTTTAAATTGCTCTGGTGTTCCCTATCCGACGGCTGATTCTTTTGCTGACTGATTGAATAAGTTTTCGGATCTCAAATGCCAGCTGGCAGAAGTTGTGGGAAAACTGACATACTTTCTGCACTTATTTGCCTCCGCCAACATAAATGCGTAACCAGCATGTCCGCTCCTGCACTGAACTTCGAAAAGAATAATGAGTCAGTAATGGTTTCATCTCATGCCAGCTTCCCACCCATCTAAAAAAACGTAAGGGTCAGTGTGTTCGGCTTCTTTCCATATACATATATACCTGCATAGGCCAGGTGGCTTGAGAATGCAAGGCAAACCAGCAGACGTTAAGACTTGGTTAAATGTGCCGTTAAAAGTTGCGTGTGGGGCTTGACGACCTGAGCTCAAGGTGTATTCTTGAATACGGGATCTGCTCCCAAGCATCGCCCGCACTGACCCGAACAGTGTTTTCATCAAGTAAAGTACCTGAGTAGAGTACTTGTAGCCAAGTACCGGCGCCTTTTGTGGAGACCGCTTATAGCCTAGCTTCGTCAGTCATTGTTAGGACTTGTGCAAGGGGATGCGCAAATGTCTTCATTTGAAGCAGGGTCGATCAGTCTTTCTGGGGAAAAATGTCAGTGAATAAAGCTGCCAAAACAAGATTCTTAACCCCTTTACCTGTGCCGTTTTAGGCCTTTTCCATTACCTGGGATAAAGAAGATACTCTGGCAGAACCAGCCAACGCGACACCGACAGGAATTCCCAGTCTACCTGAGGATATGGGAACAGAACCTGCAAGCCTGCGTCGGGTGAAAGGCGTACGTTAAGAAGCACCTTCAGTGTCTTCAAGGTCCACTCGTTGAGGGGGCTTGAAGGTTCTCAGTCACCTGGCGTTGCTGGTGACAGCCAGACGGAAAACTCAACTACAGGAGCTGGCAGATATTGCTTTGGCCGAAGTGGCCGAGTGGATGAGTGAGCATCACCTCTAACTGGCGCCACAAAAAACGGAGGCACTTTACCTCACCGGGCGAAAGCGCACGAGGGGGCTCAATCTGACTCTCTCGGGCCAACCCATAGCAATCAAGAAGGAGGCCAAGTACCTGGGGGTCATCCTGGACACCTGACTTATGGGTGCGGCGCATATCGTCCACGTTGCCCGCAAGGTAGCTGGGATCGCGCAGAATCTTGCACGGATCCTCCCAAGAGAGGGAGGGGCGTCTGAGAGACGGAAACGGCTTCTGGCGACCGTGGCGGAGTCAACGGCGATGTACGCGGCACCCGTCTGGGCAGAGATTGCCCTCCGGACGGCGCGGAACCGGAGCGCACTCAGAGCCGCGCAGAGGGGAATGGCCATAAGAGTCTGCAGGGCCTATCGCACGGTGTCTACGGATGCCCTGATAGTATTGGCCCTCCAGCTACCTTGAAATCTTCTGACCAGAGAGAGAAGCGAACGCCGTACGGGAACTGGGACCTCGCGCGGGCACAACAGAAGACACTGGACCTGTGAAACGATGAATGGCGAAATCCCCGGGGCGACGCCGGTGGTCAATGGACTCACCGACTGATACCGGAAATGCGCCGGTGGTATGACAAGCAGCTGGGGGAGCTGTCGTACACAGCACGACGCAGGTGCTTACAGGACACGGCCAGTTTCAAACATATATGATGCGCATCGGCAAGGCCCCCGTTGAGATCTGCGTGCTCTGCTCCTCCGGGGACGCGGACGACGCTTGAACACACGATCGTGCACTGCGCGGCCCTTGCGAAAGCACGTGCCTCTGCGACGCCCGAGCTGAGGAGAAAGACTCCGCAGTACGTGGTGGACTTCATGATGAAGGACGAGAAGAATTGGACAATGAGTCGACGTTACCTCGACACCATCATGCGGAAAAAGCTGAACCTGGAGGCGGCGAGACGAGCTCGCTACGACCAGGTCCCTTTGAGAGGCAGTCGAGAGGAGGCGCCGAGGGAGGAAGAAGAGAGGGAGCAGCTAGGCCCTCCGGTGGATCTCGACGCATCTCCCCAGGACGGGCAAGCATTGGCTAGGCGCATAGAGCGCTAGAACTCGAGACTCCCTTCTCAGGGTTGTCGAAGTAATGCCAATGTAATCCCGGGCCTTGGGGGGTGGGGAGGATATTGGTTTTAGTGGGTGCAAGTCCCACACTAGCTGCTGCTAGCTGCCAGTAGCGCTTGTGCATTATGCATTTTCAAGACCTTCTAAAAAAAAAGTTTTCAGTCAAGTTGGCTAAAACAATTGATTTCCCTAAACAAGTGAGTTATCCGGGCCACCGAAAAGCACGATTTCAGTAGGGGTATTCCGCAATGAGATCCCGATGGAAGACGGCTGGCGGCTACGTCAAGCCCCTCTGGGTGGAGCGGAATCCTGAGAAGCTCAATGGCATTCTTATGGACAATCTTGCAAACCGGAGGGGATAAGATAGCTCCTATATATTCGGCGAGATCATATCCTCAGGGAGCGTGACGTAAACCTCGCATTTCTTGGGGTTTAGAGATATGCCACTTATCTTTTTGAAGTCGTGGACCTTGCAAATTTCGCCAAGCACACCATCGTCCAGGTATAAGACATTTAGGAGATTCTGTAAGAAGTTAATCGAGTCCAGAACAAGGAAAAATCTAAAAGGTCTCCTTGTTAGACTAGTCTGCGAAGGTATAGTGCGACGGTTGTGCTTACGCCGCATGCATTTGGTGAAACAATTGCAGGGCGTAGCATTTCACCATCTTCGGCGGGTGATCTTTTCTGACACTGCTCTAAAATCTACCTAAACTAGAACTGCGTGTAGGCTGGCCACAGTCAGTCAGCTGTGGGAGGTTAGAAAAGCACGGGAAGTACGAATGCTGGTCTTAACACCGCCAGTCGTTGAAAAACCCTACTTATGGAAGCCATTTACCGAACCCCGACCAGCAGATTATGATTAAACCAAAGCCCACGGAAGTCAAGATTAGCTGCAGATCTATCAGGAAAAGACCTCATGGCAAGGCGCACTTTGCCGCAGGGGATAGCAGAATCGTCGGGGAGGACTGTGACACAGAAGTGTTTAAGGAGCCATTAGGTCTGTCAGTCTTGGGCAAGAGCCTAGACTTGAATTTCGGATGGTACTCTGAATGTGTCCGAACAGTGCCTCCGAGATGGACAATCCACCAGTGGTTGGGGTGATCCCAGTACTCCCGACGCCGGGGTGTCTGTGGCACATGTGTCTATAAAGTCCGCTTCTTTTATAGCTACAGGGCAGGCAATTTGTTGGGGTTCTCCCCAGGGTCACTCAAAACGTTATATCGCAACCATAGGTTACCGATAAATATGTAGTTACAAGGAAACGTTAAAACAGATCTTCTATTATAAGGAAAAGTTATTTAAATTAAAGCTGTCCGTTTAACAAGCAAGGTAATGCTTTCTTTCTGATGCACCTTATTTTTTGACGTTCGAGGTCCGATATTCATCGAATTCTTCGAACACGGAAAACTCGCTAATAGTGTCGTGTACTGTGAGACAATCCGTAGCCTACGCATCTTCATCAAGAGCGAAGGTCTGGGGTGCTTACGGTGGGAATGATTTCTACAATAACGCGCGTCCACACGCTTTCAGGGTTACACAAAGGGTACTACCTAAGCTCAGGTGGGAACAGTCTAAGCCATCCTACAACCCGTTCTGCGACTTCTATCAGTTTGGTTCGCAAAAACATCTTAAGATGAAGGACGCAGGTGGGTCATGTCACAACCACAATAATTCTGGGAACTGCTTGTAAAACAGAAGGATAGCTGTGCTCAAGCCTCTGTGATTGCTTTTAACAAAAACTTCAATTCTATTCCCGCAGTGTCGTTTAGTACCTTTTAATTTCAACACCCCTCATATATACAAATTGCATATACAAATATGTTTATACAAAATTTATATATATATATATATATACACGACTGAGAACTACCAACGAAGCACCCCGCCGACAAAAATGGACACACGTACCTGCGAACGGCGCCCGCCAAATTACAAATATCGGACACAAGAACACCCGCAACCCCCCTTTGGAAGGGCGTTGGGCCAACAGACCGATCGCGGCGAATCACGAACTACGCCAGTACACCCGGCCACCGCAGAAGCCGAAACTATACGATATGGTAGCAGACCTATTGAACTTAGTGGGGCGCCAACGGACACACTGAGAATAATTCAGTGGAACTGCGAAGGTCCTGACCAATCGTTAGGTCTTATGCCCACTTTAGCGTTGAACGGAATCGACGTCCTGGTGCTCACGGAGACGTGGTGTCTGACGCCCCTCAAAGTGCAAGGATATTATGCAGCGCGCTGTCTTGTTTCTCGATCTAGTTCTTTGGGCCGACCCAGCGGAGGTGTGTCAGTTTTCTACAATAGTCGACTAGGAGACATGAAACTACTTCTGTCAGAAGACAACTTTGCGGCGACATTTGATATGAAAATAGCGTTAATTGCATCATATGTACTTATATGTATGTATGTACATACTTGTATGGGCAAACTAAGCTCGACTCAACTTAGTGCTCTCGATCGGGGCGGTCCAGCTTATTTGAAGCGGGTACTAGGTGTACATACGACAGCATACAACCGCCTCACGTATTTGCTGTGCGATGCTCCACTATTCGTGGAACAGATAAAAAAAAACAGTTTGCGCTTCCAGACACCCCTGCATACAGCGAGTTCATACGGCGATATGAAGTGAAAATGGCAGAGATCGACCCACATTTTTATATGACAGATGCAATGGTTAGGTCAGAATGGAAGAGCACGAGCAGGACAAACAGGCACATGACCGTCCGCTTTGCTGTGCACGGTTTTTACCACCTTCTATGTCAGAAAGACGCTTGCCATGAACCCTGTGACACATGTGTTTGTAAATATTGTTATGGTATATGTGTAAGATATCATGGCAGTGAATGCAATGCAATCCCCTCTTTAACAAAGCTGGCACTAAGCGATTTTAAATATTGATATCAATACGTGACTGTAGTGATATCGATCGTACTATTGTATATTTTACCCAATCCGGTGTGTAAATAAATAATGTGTCAGAAGACAACTGCGTGGTTATGGAAGGTCGACGACTGAATTTGATTGCCATGTATGTGAAGCCAGCAGCAGTTGAGAACACGTTCACACTAATAGAGAAAATTACGAATTGCGCACAAAAGGTAGACCGTGCTCACCCTACAGTGATTGTGGGAGATGTGAACGCAAGACTCGACAGACCCACGGACGCGAGGACGGAAGCACTCACCGAAACACTGTCTGATATGGGCTTCTGGGTGGCGAATGACCCAAGTTTGTCAACATTTGAATGTGCAATGGTTAAATCAACTATAGATTTATTTACTACAAATATGCCGAAACGAAATGTGTGTTTCGTGGGAACAGCTTACTAAATGAGAGAAGGAGCGGACCTGACAGCGCATAAACCCGTTGGTCTGGAAATCACGGTCCCAGCCCGCCACGAGCGACAGCACATACGGAAACCTCTGTCGAGATCACTTAAAGCAGACCGCCTAGAAGGAGCCGTATAAGTCCTCGGCATCGAAAGAGCAGAGCAAGATGTAGAAAGCTACAGTGAACTGCTCACCCGAGCACTCAAAACATGCGCAGAGCATGTGAAATGGAGAAGAGAAAGGAGTTGGTGGACTCCGGAATGTAACCAAGCGAAGGCCATTCACTACCAAGCAGAGGTGCTGGAACGCATAAGGCCGGAAATGAGACTTTTATTGGCAACGACTAGGTCCATTTACCGACGAAACTTTGCGGAATGCTAAAAGGCAACACGAGCAACAACTGGAGACTCGACTGCTTCAGAAGACCGAACGAAATCCATATTTGTGGCTCTGTAACACCTCGCAGGAGAGGTCTGCATGTCCAATTGAAAGCGATATACTCTATTGCCACTTTAGATCGATTCTCAGCTCCCATGACACAGTGCCAAGGGCAGTGCCCACTCTCATGTTGGTCTGGTCAGAAGAGGATCTGAAATGGAGAACTCAACTGGACGAATACTTCACCATCCAAGAAGTGGCGGAGGCACTGCGTCAACTCCCGAGAAACAAAGCACCTGGGCCAGATGGCATCTGTAATGAGCATCTGCAGCAGGCAGCCACCATGACCGCACAAAGGACCGCGCTTTTTAATAGGTGCACTTACAACGGTTGACTACCATCAGCGTGGAGACAGTGCGTTATGGCACTTATTCCAAAGGGCAAAAGACCGCGGACCGAGCCCTCTTCTTGGTGGGGCATTGCCAAGAGAAGCTGCGCTTACAAACTGCTTGCAAGCGTTCTAGCCGCCCGTCTAACGTCGTTCGTCGAATACAAAAAGGCATTACCAGACGAACAACATGGCTTTCGTGCGCAGAGGTCAACACTAACTGCATGTGCAATCCTTCTTGCAGATATAGAACAAACCCTGTCACGAAAGGGACAGTTTTTATACAGCGTATTTGTGGATTTTCGAGCCGCGTTTGATTCAGGCTCAAGAACTCGAGTTCTGCTTAAGCTCGCCGAAATCGGGATCATGCGGATGCTGACATTGATGAAGGACGTGCTACAATCTAATCAGATCATCTTGGACGACGGTGTTGCGGAGCACCTAAACATAGAACAAACGACAGTCTTTGCCCAAGGCGATAATCTCAGCCCTTTTCTTTTTTGTTTACTGGTAGCCGAGTTACCAACACGTTTACAGACCCGACACCCAGCTGTCAAGATAATTATGTATGCCGACGATCTAGTACTCTACAGTAGCAGCAGATACCACCTGCAACAGGCGCTGGCCACTTTGTCGGCGTACGTGAACGTAGTAGGCCTTGAAATAAATATGCAGAAGACAGAAGCTATGAAGTTTTGGCACGCGGGAAGGCTGGCCGTGACCGATTCACTTAGGTTAAATGGACAAAACCTGAACTATGTAAATAGGTTTACATATCTCGGTATCACGGTGACCCCCTCAGCTGAGACCTTCGCTGCGGATATAGAGAAGAGGTCTCGAAAAGCCTTGATTGCGGCGACAACTCTTAAGAAGCCCCAGATGCTCTCGATAAAGGCAGCGCTAGTTCTATTTAATAGGAAAATAGCGCCAATTGCATCATACGGGACCCAGCTTGTGTGGGCAAAACTAAGCTCGACTCAACTTGTTGCACTCGATCGGGTGAAACCAGCTTATTTAAAACGGGTACTAGGTTTACATACGTCAGCATACAACCGCCTCACGTATTTGCTGTGCGATGCTCCACTATTCGTGGAACAGATCAAAAAACAGTTTGCGCTTCCAGACACCCCTGCATACAGCGAGTTCATACGGCAATATGAAGAGAAAATGGCAGAGATCGACCCACATGTTTATATGACAGATGCAATATCATTACGAAGCTGTAGTGATATCGATCGTACTATTGTATATTTTACCCAATCTGGTGTGTAAATAAATAATGTGTGATATATATAGATATATATATATATATATATATATATATAATTTTTTTAAGTGCGTTTAGTTGCAACCCTGTATGTGTATTAAAGCATTATGTGAGCTTAGTTCGTAAGGCTGAAAGCTCGTGCACGCAGCACAGAAACATCAAATACATATGATATTTTATTTTATACGCAACATAAAATGTATACCTATGTTTTAAAATATATTAATAGTAAAAACAGTAATGAGCCAGTAAATAATATTTGATCGGGTGTCTTCAAGGCTCTGGTCAGGGGTATATATTATAAAAAATGTATATAGTTGTAATTTTTTGTCTTAGTGGACAATCAGATATGGACATTCGCCTTGGCGATGGACAGCCCGCTTAAAGGGCGCATATTAACGCGATCTGTAGATCTGCATCGCTGTCGCCCACTGGTCACGAACATAACTGTCGTAACATATATAAACGTGAAGTAGTCTCAAGAAGACAGTACTGCGGTCACCCCCGACAAAGAGCAAAGAGGACGACCGGATTTAGTGGGTACGAGTGTCACACTACCGTGGCTTTAACAACGACGCCGGGTGTGCATAACGCATTTTACCAGTTACCTCTATAACAAAAAATATGTGTGTGTGTGTATTTGTTTGTGCGATCCCATGATTGTTACATTATTTAAATATATATCTACAAATTGATGTGTGTTTATGGGCGTTTATGTAATATGTCCTCGTTTTTGCTTCGCGATTTATCTAGTGTTCTGATTTGTTTTTCACTATAATATGACAATTTTTTTAAGATCTTAATAAAATGACTAGCATTCCGTTTTTGTATGGTTTTCGTGTTTGCGTTTTCTAACTTAAGAGTCCCATGTGATGGCTGCTTTCGTAATATATCGGCGACTCGGTGACCTTTGTCTTTGTTGTATCTCGTATGTATCCGGACGACTTTGGAGTTCAAACTGTACGTTTGTTGTTTCATCAACTTCCCGATGTTACTTTAACTTCTTTCGATGTGTTGCGTATTCCTAAGACTGTTTTTGTGTATTGTAATTGTACTGACCACACGATTGTGGGCGTTGGTGTGTCGACGTGTGATTGGTCGTATCACACGTCTTCATCAAATCACTGCATGGCTTTCGAGTTGGTACGATTTTGACGCAAGGCTTGTGGTGGCTATAATGAGTCCAACATTCTTACTGGTGGTACTGTTGCCGCTGCTGCTGCTCTTGCTGGGGAAAACGGTCTGAGTTGTGAGCCGATACGAATGATTACTCTATGTGTTCTCTTTCTCCGGTGTCAGCTGCTACGATGATGGTGCAATTTGGCTTGGCGTAGAAGTTTCGTTTTGCTGTCCAGATGTGCGCATTATCCAGACCCGCTGCAGTAATTAGATGGTTAACTAATTAATGCACGGTGGTTGTTTGTGGTTCTTTGGCCGGGGATGTGGAGCAGCGCAAGATCACACACTGCTTGTTTCCTTTCTATCATAGGTAGCCTTGCGTATGTACTGGTCAGCTCCGGCCAGGCTTCCTTCTATGTCATTTGCTGCAGGAATTGCAGGTCGTTTCGAAAAGTGTCAGTCTGTTGGATCTTTTTGAGCACTGACGTTAATTTGACATTTAGCACTGCCAAATCTTGCTGCATTCTATGCATAGCAGTTGCTGTGCTGTTGATTTTGCTCCGCTGGTCTTGAACGTTTGTCAACGCGCTAGACGTGGCATCTTAGACGCGCAGTTTGCAAATATCGCAGGTTTACTTGCCGGGAGATGGCAGTTGGACCACCTCCGGCTGGCCCCAGCATGCTGAGTGCACAATGATCTCACAAATCTTGTGGGTGTGAACTTTACTATGCATGGTGCTTTTTTCATAGTTCACGCGCAAATACCGTTTTAGCGATGAGTTTTCCGTACTACGGAGGTTAGACTTTTTTTTAATTTTGCGTACTTTCTGGAGATTAGACTTAGAAATTTGGCTTACTTTCCGAGGAGCCGGTGCGAGTGCGACCAACTCCCAACACATGCGAATAAAAGATATATATATATATATATATTATTTTTTTCAATTATTTATATTTAGGTGTTAAGCTCTGTGCTATTAAATCATAATTTGCCCTCACTGATTTAGCATCATGACTTACACTTTGCGCGCTCTAGAATCTATGCTACGGCGAAACTTTTAGATTATTTGCGAAGCAAAGCTATTTGCGACAAGTGTCGACTTCATCATACTATGACATAACAAAAATGTTGCCGTTACGTTTTCTATACGACATAGAGGACGATTCGTTTGACAGTGTTTACGCCGTACGGGATTGAACCGAGCTTTGCCAAACACTCTTGCTATGGATTAGAATGAGGACCGCGATTACTGAGAAGCATTTACTGCGTTCCTGTCCGCAAGTGACCGCCAGTCTCTTAGCCAGATTCCCTGCGGGTGGGTGGTCGAGGTTCGAAGTGCGCGCGGTTGAGACGCGTTCGAGAGGAGACGACTCACTCGCTATTTCAGCATGGCAGACTTTGAGCGTTGTACCAACGAGGGGCTGGTTTGAGTCGACAAACACAAAGACACGCCGCGGCATAGGAGCACTGGTTGGGAAATCGTCTGTCTGTCGTCATGGAGTGACGTCCGTTGTTGTCGCTACAGTAGCTTGCTAAATCGCCGCTGCCCGCATCCCTTTCAGCTATTATGAGCTTCTACCATATTATATGCCTACCTGTCTGCAAACCTATCTAACAACGTGTACAGGAGGGCGCACAAGCGAGTGGACGGGCGAATTGTGTAACCGCCGCCTGCGCTGCAAACTGATGAGTTTACGCAGCACGGATGAGGATGCTTAGCGCATAGGATAATGACAATCCTGAATTAATAATACGAAGATACGCAGCGATCTTGCAAAACAATGAAACGGAAAGCGACGCTGCTGATAGACACGCAACCCGACAACCGGCTAGCGCGCCGCCTATCTTCAATGGCCAGCAGATGGTTGTTCTGTGTTTGCGGGGGCCGCTGGCGGCAGTGGCTGCATCGAGAACACACCTATAGACAAGACGCAAGGAGAAGGAGATCCAAGAATGACAAGGACCACAGAGCAGAACTAAGCAGAAGGAGAACCGCATGGAAGGGCCTCTTACGGGGGCCACGAAAAAGGCCCAATGAAAATGAGGACCACGGCAACGACTCAATGCGAAGCAAGGACCAGGGAGAAGGTCCAATGGGAAGGAGGACCAGGGAGAAGGCCCAATGAGAAGGAAAACCAGGAAGAAGAAGTCGGTAAAGAGGGGAACTAACCGTACACGATCCGGCACAGGGCAGTAGCTACCAAGCAACTCCCCTGGGAGCTAGATGTGGGCTGATCAACCAACGAGTTCAGCGACGACACCGACAAGAGCTACCGCTGTCTGGAGTTGGGGTCCTTACCAGGATGCCGGACCACAGCGGCTAGGACAACGATGATAGAGGAAATAGTGTTGTTGTTGTGGATATGTCAACTTTGGCTGTAGCCCACTTCCGTTCAGCGCACACAACAGCCGATCAGCCACCGCAGACAGAACAGGAGAGTCAACAACACCGAGAATCGTTCAAGGCAGGATCCTGAACGAGTAGACAGACCCGGCTGGACTCACTCGATCGAAGTATGCCCCAATAGTAAGGCTGCATGTAGTTCATGTAGCTGGCACACGGCGTCCTCGACCGTCTCTGTCTCCTCTCTCTCTCTCTCTCTCCAACGAAATATATATATATATATATATATATATATATATATATATGTGCGTAGTCGTTTCATTGAAAACAAAAGGAGAGATAAAAGAAAACTTGCTTACATGGGTGGCATACATGGGAGCGCGGGAAAACAGCCGAATCGAATAGACGAGTAGGGGCGATGGGTGCGGTCAGCGCCAATAAGACTGTCTGATATCTGAAGGGGTCTGATCTCTCAACGCTCTACATACTAGACAGTATTAGGAAGAGTCTGCTGTGTATGTAACCGGGTACGCGCTACTACTAAAAACATACTTTGGAAACAAGTTTTTCCCTCTATATATATATATATATACATATATATATATATATATATAATTATATATATATATATATATATATATATATATATATATATATATATATATGTCCCGTGTTATCTGTATGTTTGACCCTCCCATTGCAAAAGGATCTCCCTCGGCGGGGTATTTAACGCAGTTCTGCAATTCAAATCGACAAACACACCAAACGTAGCTTTTATGAAACTTGGTGTTTTGTTTGCGGCGCGTACGAGGTGATAAAGACCGTGCACATTATATCATCAAGTGGGCAAAGGAGGTCAACGTCGTGTGAATTCAAACATAGAAATCAATTTTCACAAGCTTGTTTAGCGAGACAAGATATTTAACTTCGTTATCAGATATTTCATGCGCGTACTATCCTACACATTTACATCCCGACAGATCCTACATCATCAAATATGAATACACACTTGGATGCATGCCGTAGTGTTTTTATAGCACCTTTATAAAAGTAAACAATTTGAAAAGTACTATGAAGTGCTAAAACCGTGCCTTTTATTGACGCCCGTTTTTGGGAATACTGTCACGTCTAGAAATGTTCTAATATACTTAACTAACGTATGTTCTAATCAAGTGAGAATTTGAATATATCATTGAGTTAGCACAAGACCCTACTAGACGACAAAATAATAAAGGCTGATTTATGTAGTTATTTATTTACACTGATATTTGCATATTGCTTTCACTCTAGAGGCAAGCAGGGCTTAGTCGGATCTATCGAATTTTCTTCGTCCAAGTCTTCAAAGGTCGTTTGATCTCGCAGAAGTGTGCACGCTTGTGTTCTTCTCCTAAAGCTAGGACGGCCACCAACTACGCTTCCCCGAAGTCGTTCGTCTCAAACCTGCACTCTCAGCAAGAGCTTCTATAGCATCACCATCATCATTGCCATCCGGATAATAGCAGAACCTAACGAAGGTGAGCTGTATTTCTGGCTCAGAACAGAGCCTTTGTCTTTTGATTCCTAGTTTACCCGCTCGGCACAAAGCCAGTAAAGTATAGGCTTTGGGAATCGTCGTGTAGGTACTCCTATATCCCATACACACCTCCACATTAAGCCCTCAGTGTCAGACGAGAGAGACTAGGCTTTGTATTCATCAAAGTGAAGTAATATTTTTGCAACTTGCGTACTCGTTTTATAGAGCTCACCGGAAAGCTCAATGTTTGTTGACCTGTCCCTCCCCTCATGCGATGGCAGCAGTAATAAGATGCCGTCTCACGCATATGCCAACTACTCTATTCTTACATATACACGTGATTTTGCTTCTACAATAATTCTAAGGATAGCCTTTGCCCACCGGTGTCCGTCTATCAACTTGGCTGTGCAAGACAACATGTTTTATTTCGAGCCTCCCTGGTTGTAAAACACGAACAGCGCATATCTTATGTGCAACGACCAAGTTACCGGGTTGCCTAGCGTCTACCTACCGACCACTTTTAAGCTGCTGTTAGCTTGCTTGCCATCATATGCTTTCTAACTGTACACTATGTACACTTAAAATGTTTTTGTATGTGCTGTGTAAAGGGCGTCATATATGTTTTTAACAATATACTATTTCTCAATGACCACCCAATTGCTATTTTTTTGTTTCCGCTGGTATCGGTTTTTACACCAAGTCGTCACAAAAAATGTGAGTTTTTATTACCGACCTATGAGTTTGGTTGGCAGCTAATCAGCGGCATCGAAGGGTCGTTATGCGCGTAGATGCAAGAAATGCGTTGCGTTGTCGATCCATTGCAGCGGACTTTCGTAGCGATAGCAAAGAGCGTGCTGCTTTCACTATAATCGATTCGGTCGAAGAGACGAGCAATTTGCGCGAGTTTTTCGAGACCCAACCGGGACAAAAATTGCCTTTGGCAGCTTTGCTAAGCTACGAAGAAGCACCCACTGTACTCTGCCCTGCGTGCCCCGCAAATTGCAATAAAAAGGGCAACCGCTTCTTGTAAACAAGATGTGCGTTATAAATGCGCATCTATGTCTAACCAAAACAAAGTGCAAACTGTGCAAAGGGCGTTATCTCCCTCAGCATATACCACCAACTGTAGTAATTGAGCCCAGATGAGCAGTTTGAGATCCTCCTAGCAGCTGTTAAAAAACCTACTGTATTAAAGACTCAGCCAGTTAATTGACGATTGTTTCCGCTCTGTGTACGTGTGTACGTGTATATGTTTATACGTCCAGTGTAAAGACATGACGTAAAACCCAATGGAGCAAATTTAGATATAGCTGATATTAATTAACTTCACCTCGACAACTACCCGAGCACCTAGAAAAGAAATATCTTTCTTTTTCCCTTCGTTTCTCTCCTTTTATATATCATTTTTCCTGAAATTAGCCTTTGTCTAATATATGATTATGTATCTTAATTTTAGCAGAAGGGAGGAAGATAGACAAAGATGAGAAGAGAAAAAAATAGGGCGAAGCGTTCTAAATTACATGTGAGTGCTTATTCGTTTGACGTGCGTTTTTCCGTGTAAGTCCAGTAGCAAGCTCATTTAGCTTATTTCTATGAATAACGTTGCTACAACTACTACTATCACTATATATATAAAGAGAGAGAGAGAGAGGGAGAGAGGGGGGGGGATGAGAGTTCGGGCAAATAACGCTAGTAACAAAACCGCGATACCGAAGAGAGCAGCGGTCGTCAAAGCGTAAAAATATTAATCTATTTATACATTATCGGCTGCAGTAGACCGTTTGTAGAAGGGTTGTACGACGACGAAGTAATACCTAGAAACACCTACATGACATGGGCATGCAGTTGCCCAACCTTCTGGAATCTAACATATCCTTTGTAAGCTACACGAGGCAGTCGATGTCGAGAAACCAAGCATAAACGCCCAAAATAAACCGGTAAACAGAGTAGATAATTTAACGATATATAAATAGATAGACAGGGATAACGAGACAGGTCGGAAGGAGAAAATAGTTACCCATCATCCAGTATAGAGACTATCCTACTATAAAAACTACGGCGCAGAGCTAATCTTTGGACAGCACTTCATATTAAAATTGCTCTGCTGAAGCACTGAGAGCGAGAGAGAGGGACTAAAATGAGGTGGCCGTGTGAGGTCGAAACCTCGTGGGACTGTCGCAAAGATGAGCTATCCCGTCCTCGCCGTTGTCTTTCCCGTCATCGCGACTCGTTTCAAGCCTGGCTAAGACCCAGCTGATGTGAGCTGAACATCGCGTGAGACAGGAGATATTTCCCTTGGCGTCGTTCCCCTGTCCGAGATAATTTGGCATAAGTCATTTTTTAGGCGTAAGAGCTTTCGCATCGTTCGTCGCATAGGTCGCGTTTTCAGCGCTCATAGCTGACTACGTTGTGAAATCTTTTTATTATACATTTTTTGCTCATATGAGTCACATCGACACATATGGACCATGGATTCACGTACTTATTTGTTTTTAATGTTTTGTGCAGGAATAGAGGCCGTGTTACTGTACTGTAAATTCAAGGCTACGGTCTACACATCGTTAGTCAGTTTGTTGTATTAGACTCCACCTTTACAGATATAGAAAGTTTTCTAACAGAATTCATAAACGTGTGTTATTTAAGCGATCCCCGCCTATCATGTGTTTGATCAGAAATACTGAGCGGTTTCGACATGAAAATGTTTCTACTTGCAACAGTCAGAGGGGTTAACATTACTTAATTGCGTGTACTGTTAACAGGCTAACCACGAAGTGGTTACAACCGGATGACACATATTTCAGTTAGGAAAAAAAACTATTTCGGGTTTTAAGCTGGGTCTGTAAACCGCTTTGGCGCAATGCTTATTTAAAGACTATCCCGAAACAAACCTGATGTTTGTGTGTTTAGCCAAATTCATTAGTAACCTAATAGCATTTATTAGTAATATATTGGGAATTTGAACTTATAAAGCCATTACTTTGCACTCGGGACGGTATAGCTTCAAATTTAGAATGAAAACCAAAAAAAGAAGAGCGGAAAAGAGTTTTTCCTATTTCAGAACACGAAAACTCAATTGAACGTTAGCAATGTGTTACTAGAAATCGAAGTGGGGATAAAACACTATGATAATAGAGGCCTCAACGGCATATGTTTTCAGAATGCATTTTCAACCTAATCTACATCAAGAAATTCAAAATGAAAATTGGAAGCACAGAAGTCTCAGTAAAGTGATAGTGCATTACAATCTACCCAATATTACTTTGACAGAATGACAACCATGGCAACAGCCAAACTAACAACAGCAAACACAACATCTATTGCTGACTATAAAGCGGTAAATCCATGCTTCTATGATACGCATATATATATATATATATATATATATATATATATATATATATATATATATATATATTAGACTCCGACTTTATTTATCTTAAAATGTATCCAAGTAAGCGCGACGACAAATCTGATACATATACATAATTGACTAATTACTTTATAAGTTAATATATTTGGGCCCCAGATATCGATGGAAAAAGAACGAGAGTCTCTAGAGTGACCGCCTCCACAACAACGTAACCAGCCTGGGCCGCTCCATGACTGATCAAGCTAAACATTCTAAAGAGTCAATCAGCTATGTATATATTATTTTGTTCAGCATACAATTTTATTTTATTTGCTTATATAAAAAAATGTAACAGTTGTCTCCTTATAAACGCATACACTGCATCAAAGAAATGAAAATGTCGCATATTTTCCAAGTTCGGACATGTCCAGTCTAGCAGAGTTCCACGCACAGAGGCGGCGTTGACCGCTAAATAGTCTCTGGTGAGAGTATTCAACAGCTCTGGTGTCTCCCATCGAGCGGTTGAGCGCCTGGTCGACCTATGTATACCTAAATACACATGTCATTTGTGTATATATATATGTATACGGTTGTCAACAACAAGCTGTTGTGCAGCTCTTTCGTGTGGGAACCATTCCAGAGAAAGCCAACGCACTATCTAAAAAGACTCTACCGTAGGTGCTTCTTAAAGCATTGACTGACCAATGTACATGCTGTTTTACTCGCGTTCAAAACATTTGGTCACACAGGTTTAAAATATCAGTATATAGATGCAGGTTTAGCAGTGACTTTTGTTCCATCCACTATTTTAACAGTCGATCGAACGTTCTAACGCATGGCCGAGCGGATGCATTGGAATGTTATATTCTCGCTATTGCATGTGCCCCCAAGGGAGGATACCTGCACAGTTCAGTTAGTATTTTCCCCCCGCCCCTTTCCTTTATACATATATATATATATATATATATATATATATATATATATTTACACGACCATAAATCTGTTGACTCTGCTTTGGTATTTAATCTGTTAGTGCTGTTTTTTTACAAAAGCGGTCACAGATGTCAGGTCTTTAGCGGCACTATAGCTTGGCGGTGTTAAGGGAATAGTGTATATTTATACCGTCGGTCAAAGTCAAGCGACGAAGGCAACTGGAGCCACAGTTTCTGATTTGATTAGTTCAAAAACGTTTCGGGACGTGTTGGGTTTTAGGGCGCCGTGATGCCGCCTCTTTGCAAAGGAGGTCGTTGTGCGGCGAATGTGGAAGGCGCACAACCAAACCTGCCCTTTGCAGCTTGTGCGCCTATACGTGCCCTTCTGTGAGCAGTTTCTAGGACTCAGCAGCGTTCTTTGGCCGCAGGCAACAACGCAAGGGCCTCTAAGCAAACGTCAAAGCCAGCTGACATCTTGACACCTCCTGAAGCGTGCTAAGTTTCTTCTTGTCAGAATTGCATGGCGCATCATATATTTATATATATATATATATATATATATCTGAACAGATTTTGTCTTGGTGTCAACAGGAGTATACGCACCCACGCCAGCTGTATCCGTAAACCTGTAATAACCACGACGGATGCGTTTCTTTGCTATTATCGTTATCCTTTCATATATCATTGGCCTTGTAAATCTGGTGAGGGACTCTGACAGATTCAATATCCTGTACCATTTCAATAGCAGCAAGCAGTTCGAAGGTATCTGATTTGCCTTTGTATAAGGCGACAACCTGGCAGACGGAGATTGCTGTGCTATATCAGCAGCAGATCAGATGTATTTAATGTATTGCCCCTGGCGTGTCTTGGCTCGCTGATAATCTATTGAAAATAATTCTGTAGCCTGTTTGCCCTTGCCATTGAATCGAGGCTATAAGGTACTTTTATCAAAATAAAATTCGAAGGCAATACACGTAAATAGGACAGTGCTCATCTGGAGTACAGAGTCTTGTACGCTCTACTTCAAAGTCGACCCATAGACTGGTTACGTTTTTCCTGTATCGCCCCAGCTTTTAGTGTACCTCGTCTGCAGCAAATAGTACATTTTTACGCTAATTTGTAACTCGACTCGTCGTCGGTTAGTGAGTTATTCTACAGCATAGCAAGCAATTGTAAATAATTTTATAACGAACAATTTTATGATTGTGGCCGTCGATCTACTATTACTCGTGATAATAAAAAGTGATATAAACTAGCACGTACCTCGCGGTCACTCGTCGTGTTATGCCTCCGTCCAGTCAACTTGGCTATAGCAGCTTGTTTGAACTGACTAAACTACTTCATTGTAGCTTGTTTGGGCTCATTTTAATGTTACTGCTTAAATATTCTACCCAGTGTGTCCAGTGCCTCATAAGAATATTAACAATACGTTTACTAAAGACAAATACTGGCAGTGGACACGAATTATCGTCGCTGGGATCTCTGAAGGCCTTCTAGATGCTCCCTCGTTGAATTTCGTTCGAAAATCGATTTCTGTCGCATACCGTGATAGTGTAGAAATTAATTTCCAAAAACAAAGATTCTGTCTTTTCCGAACAAAACTTGCTAACGGTATGTGTCTTAAATATTTACGCGAATGCTATCGTGTGTACAGTGGTTTGAAGGGGCCAACGGTTATGGCACAGAAAATTGTTGCGCCTAGGTGACCAAAGAATAGGTAGCCTCTGGCCAATAGCTAGTAGATTCATAAAAGCTAGTCATATGCCTTAGAGCGATAAAAACGCAAAGCAGTTATCGTTTAGTTAGTTGAGTCATAGATATTTAAGACTTGCCTTTAAATCTCTTTAGCTCACTAGAATGAAATTTATCCACATCGAACGAAAGCAAGAGCATACAATTCTTGCATTCAATTTACCAAAAAAAAAACGCTTGTTAGACAGAGCTAAATATTTATATGAAGCAATGTATGCAAGCCTAAACCTAAGCATTCCTAGCGTAAGCGTGCAAACGATAAGCGGGGAGTTAGATATGCAGGTGGTGGTAACCGTAGATCACAATGACATGTCTCGTTCCAGGTGACACGAGAGTCACTGGGCAAACGTAACTAGCTTAACTCTGCAGTTTGATGTCGTTCTAAAGAAAACCTGCAATCACAAGGCGTCGACATTTAGTATGTCGATAAAGCCAAGCAAAATAAAAAGCCAAAATTCGCTCGTTCGCAAAAGTGAACGATAAATGCATACAATCACAGGCCGCTTCAGAAGGCGAATTGATATGATTGAGTTACTCGATAAGGCAAATGTACGAAGCAATTAAGTCGGCTAAAAATCATGAAAGAATGTGAAACAACATATCAGTTGTACGTATAGTATTCAGACTCAATCAGAAACGTACGAATGACTAAGGCAAATCTCACACTGCTCAGGTAGGTCCGTTGCGTCGCCATCTCTTCTTCTTCTGCTGCTGCTGCTGCATCACCAAATCACACCCTATTAATAACGCAGAACGGCAGCGTTACTTAGTTCCGGACATGGAGTGCTCTGCCATTTTCTGCTTATAGGATGGCTCGGCAAATTGTTTTGTTCACGTACCTATAAAGAAAAAAACCGTCTCATCGGAACTTTCTTATTGGTGACGTGCGTCCCGATTAGTGAACACTGAGAGATCCGACCTTATGAAGTTTCTACACTTTGCAAGCTAACTAGTTTAGTCATATACCTACTAGTACATATAGGTACTATTTAAACATTGCATCGAGTTTACGACTCGATTACCGTACTGTTCTCAAGGTAACTCTATTTGCGCGCGTAAACTGCTTGAGGAAGTTCTGTGTAAAATATATATGACTAGGTTTTTAATGGTGGGCCTTTACCAAACATTAGGGAAATTCTAACTACAGATTTCTCTGGATTAGCTGTTTTTACATGCCACCTCGCCACTTCCGGTTAGGCAGTTTTTTAATAGCGGTAGGCGTTTCAGCGTAAATTCGACATAGAGCTGGAAAGATTAAGTCATATATATATAATGGTGTGCACATGTAATGCATTTCGGCAATAATCGGCTCACAGAATATGCATTTGTGGATTAAAGATTTTATTTAAAGAAAACTGAGATTTTGGATGACGTTTGAAGATATATATGTATATATATATATATATATATATATATATATATATATATATATTTGTGTGACTGCTTGCTTGGCTGGAAACGGGGCATCTGCTTCTAAACTAGAATTGATAACCGCGGAGTTGATCCAAAGTCGAGTTGTGGCATCGCTAGGCAGCGTCTCTGCACCAACGATGGGAGGCGTGTTCCCTCGCCCTCCGACACACTCGAGCGGTTTCAATCCCGGTTCGTCGTCGTCGTTCATCCGCCATTCGGCCAACCCAAAAGCGAGAGAACGGCTCGAATCGGGGAACACTGGGAACCGAGAATCGGGGCACGCGGAAACGAGGAAAATTGGAAGGCCATTTTTTACATTGGCTCTTGCCGATGCTCTTGTTGGCTCTGCCGGCTGCCGCTGTCGCTGAGGCAAAGTTTCATCTCTTCGTTCTATATAGATCTAGTAGTATAGATACAGCAGCAGCAGCAGCAGCAGTAGTCGTAGTAATGGTAGAAGTGAGATGAGTAGTAGTAGTAGTAGTGGTAGTTGTTGTAATGGTAGTAGTGCGATGAAGCGTGCGGATGGGGCTTTGCCTGGTTGGGCCCTAGACTTGAGGCGCTTGCGGACCTGGCTTGGCGGCCCAACTCCTTGGGGCTGGCCAGAGTCTTGTGGCAAGGGAAAACGCTGAAATGTTTCAAAGAGAAATCCCCCACAACCGGAGTTTTAGCGGTCGATCTCAATCCGTCGACTGAGCTGCCGCTGACCCGAGTCCTTAACTGACCGACTTACCGAAGACTCGAGAGCGGCCCGGTCCGTGCTCGTCAAGCGGTTTGGCCTATGCGCGCGTGGATTTCGGCGAAAGCCACGGGGCCCCCGGCTTACGGTGGGCGGCCCTCATGCCGTCGACAGGACGCTTGCCCAAAGGCCCTTGTCTCGGCCGACCCCGGCTGATTCCGGCTGAGCGGGCGATTTAAACACGCTGCTTCATTACGATATGGCAGCAATCAAATCGGCCTGCCTTACTGACGCCCGCCTTTTGCAGAACCCGATGCAGTGAATGAATCGAAAGCAATCGATGTTTTCTTCATCGATCAATCTGTAGGTGTGGTGCAATAGAGCAAATATATTTTTCGTATCTTTGAAATTGTCAGACTGTAGAGAGACCGCAATTTTCTATTTCGTATATTTGAAATTGTTAGACTGTAGAGGGACTGCAATTCTCTTTTTCTTTTACATTTGCCTTCGTTGTAATTATTGCACTGGCTGGTCTATTTATTATTACTGGTATGACTGCAGAATAAGCGCTGTCTATAAAAGCAAGACGCCAAACGTATCACAGTTACAACTAGAGAACGAAAGCCAAGCTATCCTGTACTGCTCTCTGATCCAACTGTTAGGCACGGACTGCATTTGCAGGTCTGAAATTTGTTTGTAGTTTATGCCTTGCAGCGGGCATGCTGTAAACGTATCTAGTGTTGCTGTCCCGAGCACATGACTTGATTGCTTGCATATTATACTTTCGTTAGTGTAGTCTATAAACGTTCGAGGTACGTAAGTGTAAGACGAACAACATTAGAGAAGAAGATGAGAGAAATCAGAAGAATACGGTCATAGTGAGCAAGATTCCGATCCCCGCATTCGCATGGAGTGCCACATTTCGTTGAGGCAAGTACAGCAAATCGCAAGTTGCTGACTTGAACGTGATGATATCGTGCAGGATATGTTACTCTTCTGCGTTGGAAGGGTGGGCCCGTGGCCCTGGCGGTTCATCAGCAACCGTCCAGCACCTCGCGGTGCGAAACGAAGGCAATGGCCCAACCGCTGAAAAAGCCGGAACAAGCTGCTGATTTTAGCAGTGATGGCGGCGGCAGCGGTAGTGGTGGTGGTGGGAGCACCTTCCTTGACAACACTCTGCGGTAACTCCGGCGGGACGCGCCTCCCCCCAAGCCTCGCATGCCGAGCTCAGCAGGCGAAATCGAGCAGGCGAAACCCACCGGCCGTTAGCGCGGGTTTTACGAGGCCGTAAACACTCCGGCTGGCAGTAAATGAGGAACAAGAAACAAAAATATCTAATTGGAATATAATACCGTCAGCTCCCACTGTCGCTACTGTAGTCGGCTAACAGGATCTCGGTACGCGTGCGCGCACCACCTTTCAAGCACGACGTTCTGTCGTTGTCTTTTTCGCCACTATGACGATGATCGTCTCTTGCGACAAAGCCACCTTATCCGTTTATCCATTATGTTTATATATATTTTTTTTGTTTGTTTTTGTTATGTTAATATGTATGTGGGCCACATATTACGGAAGAGTAGCTATGCCAATATATGTATATATATATATATACATATATACATATATATATATATATATATATATATATATATATATATATATATATATATATATAAACATATATACGTGTATGTATATATATATATATATATATATACAAATGTGTGTGTCTAAACATACATAGCGGGACGCACATGTACGGAAAAGGGCTACCGGACCCCGGCATGATGCTTGACGTCGGCGGGTAACGCCAGCGAGCTAACCGCCCCATATAGTTCTAGCTGTGCGAGGATGCTTCCTCCAATGGCGCTTCGTTGCGTTGTTGTTGTTGCGATGTTGCTGCTGCTCTTGTTGTTGTTTTTTTGTTGTTGTTATTGCTGTTGTTGCGTTTGTTTGTCGTGTTATGGCTGTGACGCTCGTTATGGCCATTATCGTTGTGATGTCATGTACGAAGAACCTGCCCCGTGCGTAAATAGCGCCCCTGAAGCTATTAGTGGTAAAGCCGTCGGACAGCAGGAATGTAGCAGCGCCGACGAGTGCCGAGCTTTAGACGGGCCCCCGAATTATGCCGCCTAGGACTTAGAGCGAGCCTATAGAAATGGGGCAAAGTAATAGTGCCAAAAAAGGTAGCAGGACAACTCGAGCACAAACAGCTCTTTGACAAATACAGTAGCGCCGGCAAAACGACAGCGTACAACGTAGTAGCTACGCTCGAAACGCCTACTCGTATAGGCGATACATTCTGCTTTTTACATGTTCGCCGGCTAATAGTCTAAATAATAGAGTAACTGTATTTCGTATAATTTTCAGGCTTGGGTTAAAATGATAATATAGGGAAATATTGAAACAAAAATATCTTACGGTGGACAGCCGGAGCCTTGGCGAGAAGCCTAAAGAATAAAAATAAACTATTTTAAAAAATATTTCAAAACTCTGTAAATAGATGTCCTACAAATCCTAAACTATACTTTAACCGATGCGGCATGCATATATATAGGGCTACAAAAAGTTTTTTTCAGTTTTGTCCGTAAAGAATCATTATAAAATTCGATTTTTTTGTAGATCGATATTGTAGGCTATTGAGTTCAGGGGAGACAGAATGCTGGCTAAGGATGATGGGCTTTATCTTTAAGTATGTAAGGCACTTCACCTGCTTCGATGTCTAACTGACGATTACTGGGTTGTGTTTCACGTAGCATGTCAAAGAAGGAATATGTAAGGACCTAATGGCATTTCACAGTATTCAAACACCAGTGCGGCTATCGTTACAAGCTACAGTTAACTGATATAAAAATTGGCCCCACAGCTGGGTATGGGATACAAGTAATATGGCCGTTTCTCAGCCCAGCGAACCTTGTTGATCTTGATAGACTCAAAGCTGCCTTCCTTAAACGCACCCTGAGCGTCCACAAAACAAGCTGCAATAGACTTGTCTACCTGGCGGCTGGAACACCTTTTTTAAAGAGACTTTGCAGCGAAACTTCAGCCTGCCTCGCACTAAGGCGTTAATCAGCACACTTTGAATTGAGAGACAAAACTAGCCGATCCCGATCTAGCCTTCTTTATGATGCCTGACCTCATCGCAAACACGTGAAAAGTCTGACAGAATCATGTACTTGTCAACGTTGCGGTGGTCAGTGCACAACATGTATTTTACTTAAATGCTCTAATCCGGTTTTTGTAAACCGTCTAATATAACAAAATATAATACCTACTATTTGGTCAATAAACTACTTATGTAGGCCTCATCACTAAATATAATTTAAAAAACATATATGTATATATATATATATATATATATATATATATATATATATATATATATATATATATATATATATAAAGTCTAGTACAACTCGGCAAAATATTAATTTACAATGGAACAAGGGGCGGAAATGTCTCCTGTTGGAGTGAAAGCGAATATAGCAAAAATTCGTGTGTAGAGTTTTTATCCTAACATACCTTCACGAAATCTGAGATTGCGAGAGTCCCAGACATTCTATCGACAAACCACTCATACCTGCGTGCATCTGTTGAATTGGCGGTGGTGAATAAATGCAGAAAGTATGCCAGTATTCTCGTGTCGGCAAGGCGCTCAACCGTCAGACAGAGGACACTAAGAGCTGTCGAGTATCAGAGACTACTGCTAGACATTTAGCGGGGCAACGCCACCTCTGTGCGTGGAACCCTGCTAGGCTGGACGCGCCCAAACCTAGAGGATATGTGACGTTTCCATTTATTTTATTCGGTGTATGCGTTCATAAGGAGACAATGGTTATCTCTTATACACAAGCAATTAAACCTAAAATTAGTTTTTATTTTATCTGTTGAATTGCGTTCAAAGCAGAAAAAATGTTGTATTGGAAATAATTCTCAGGAAATGAAACTATTTTCAATCCTTATATTTTGGCCTTCACGCTCCATTACTCATGTTTCAGAAAACATTTTCCCTTCGTTCAACTGTTTTTTTTCCAAGGTGTACTAGATCTTAAAAAGTGGTGGGCGGATTCTAGAAGACCCTGTATATATATATACGTCTAGCAACAATTATACAGCGTGGTGTGCTTTGTTGCCGTTTCTCTATATGTTATTCTATAAGCATAATGCCGAATCGCTTTTTGTAAAAGTCTCTTCATGAAGGTTTTAGATTTAAGAGTCGGGTTACTGTTATGTGAGCAAGCTTGGCAAGAAGCAAAATTTCACAGTTATGCGCACAAGCCTAAGAACATATTGGTGTTGGATTTAGATAGATCCTTTCATAGGGCATGCATTCTATGAATGTTGGCACTGTTATCACATACAGTATTTGCACACACACAGGCAGTTATTGAAGCAACTTTTACACAACACAGGCAGTTATTGAAACAAATGAGAAACATTTGACGCTAAGCCAGCACCGCTTATGTTTCCACTGCTAGATGTAACCAACCGCATAATATTTAGCGTTCTCGCTAAAAGTTAGCTTGGGTCCCTTTGTAATAAATCATATTATGGCACATATACACGTAAATATATCGTTGTTGTGATGGTCAGATACATGGTTTGGCTGGGATTATAGCAAATTAATAAACGAAATCATATACGTTTCAGTAACGGTAAAATATATTTTATTACCTAGGGGTCTCCGAATTACCAATGGCCTGTTAGCAACCGAAAACAGAGCTAGGATGTGATAGAAAAAAACAACCAAACAGAATCGATGTATGTGGAGATCGCCAGCTGACGCTCTATTCACTCCCACCCTGGTGCAGAGCAGTCATAGCAAACTACATATGCAGCTGTTAGTTTGTCTGAAAATGTTTTTATATATGTATGTTTATGTATATATATATATATATATATATATATATCTTCTAACCATTGCATCTAACCATTCTTGCTATCCCAGACGATCTGGCACTGTTAGTCACTGCCCGTGACGAGAATCTTCCCAAAACGCCCTCCACAATACCTAAACTTTCGCTTGGAAGAGCAGGCAGTAATACCCACGCCCTTGCTTGGGTGCCTGGGCGTGATTTTCGATTAGGCTCTCACAGGAGCATCTCATGTGCTTTATGCAGCAAATGCTGCCAAAGCCTCGGCAAACTGCAAAACAATAATTTGCGGACTTATAAAGCAGACGACTTTTGACGTCGTCTCTTAAGATTAGTAGTCGACACCATAATGGTATATTGCGCACCCCTACGTGAGCGCAAGACTACCAGGTATACAACAAGTCGTACCCTCAATAAGACTCACGAGCCCTATGCCTCTCATGCACGAGACCTACAAGTAACATAACTAGGTTCAAGATGCCTTCAATCAACTCTGAGACGGAGAGGCTACTACCCAGTAAGACAGACACCCTAAGGAACCAGCAATGGGAACCAATCTAGCCGCCCTGAATACTGGGCAAGCCAATACTCCCTGATTTCACAAAATGGTACAGTCTTAAAAACACGGCTCCAATAACCACTCACGCAACTACTAACAGGACACGGTAGCTGCTCTAAACAATACCTTTACCACACTGGCAAAGCTGATTCCACCTTATACAATCTGTGCAACTCGGGAGAGGCTGACGATGTAAGACGCTGTATATACGGGCGCTATGCATTTTTCAATACCGAGAGAGAGAGCTAGTCGTTCGGAACCTAAGACTCCGAAATCTCCTGGCCATTCCAAGCCCTCGTAAAGGCATTCCTCAAGAGCCATGAGTCCTGGTCTACGGTGAGAAGATTGGCAGAATCTGTCCTAGAAGCAAAAAAAAAACCGCCGCTGCGGCCACCTCCGACAAAGGTCAAAGAGGACGACTGGAGTTTTAGTGGATTTGAGAGTCCCACACTACTGTGGCTTTGAGAACGACACCCAATACGGAACTATGCATTACGCGGGTATCGCTGTTCAAAGTCTCGTTGTTTAGTCATCATTGTAGTGTGTACGACGTCAAACGTACGGGGCAGGATGATTTTATGCAGCAGGGCAGATCGAATCGACCGAGTCCATTTCCTCCTCGATCGGAGGCTCGCTGTTTTTTTGTCTGCTGAATGATGGACTGCAAATCGAAAATAGTCACGTTCGTGAGATTATGTACTATACACAACAGCGACACGGATATTTCCACTACTACTACTGCTACTATTAGAATACTGCTACGGTTATCTCTGCGAATCAAAGCACCTTTGCTACTTACTGCTTGCTTTGCTCACAACTACTACAAGATTACGACGACTTGAGTACGCC